>BQNB010007173.1:47387-78166 GCA_026074375.1 Tanacetum coccineum | reverse complement strand
TCACTTCCTAGTTTTTGGTACATAAGATTGTTCTAGTTTCTTTGTTTCCCTCTAAGATAGTGTTTGTTTTGTTTAGATGTTTCTACCTTCTCTATTGTTTCCCTAGCAGACTTAACAAATTCTATCTTTTCAGTGCTATCCTTAGGTATAATTTCTACCTCACTATCATCATCAAAATTCCAATCCTCAATGACTGGAGGTCTAAAGCTGTTCTTCCTAACAGTTTTAGGTTCTACTGCATCACCATTACTTTTTACATCAGCAGACTCATGATTTGACTCAACTGTCTTAACATTACTATGTGTAACAACAGTAGTAACATCCATATTCTCACTTTCAACTATTTCATCCATAAACATTAGATCAGGTTTGAAGGGAATGAAGTTCCCTGTATAAGGTGGGGGAACTACTTGATATCCCTTATCAGATTTGGACTTATTATTCTCTTGATTTTCTAACATCTCAGATGAATTCACAAAGCTTTCTATTGCAGGAGAAGATGTGGTAGAAGAAGCTGCATTATATCCTAGTCCAGTTTTAAACTTGACACTAATTTGACTTTCCAGCAAATTATTCAAAGATTTAGATGAATTTTGAAACTTCTCTAATGTTAATTTTAACTCATCTCTCTCTTTTTCTGCTTTTTCTAATCTCTTTTTGTTTTTAACTAAAGCATTATCTCTTAGTTTAACTTCAAGATTTAAAACAGTAATGCTCTCTTCAAACACAGCCTTATTTTTCTTATAGTGAGCTAGTCTAGCTTCTACTGATTCTAAACCTGCTTTATAAGATACTAAATTAAATTGAGACTTTTTGTAATCAAAAGACAAATTTTCCTATTGTTCTTTAAGAGTAGCATAAGCTTATACACATGTTTTAGAACAAGAATCTACATCAGAATCTGAACTGGAAGAACTTCCTGAAGATGTATATGCCATTAATGCAAAGTTTATAGGATGCTCTTCTTCAGATTGGTAGCTCTAATCATACCCTCCAATTCCATCTTGAGCAATCAAGGCATTTTAAGTGGGAGTCTCCACTATGATTGTTCTTTTATCATTCTCTCTTCCTCTGTTCTCTTGATTCCTTGGAACTCTACATTCTCTTGCAAAGTGACCATATTTATGACAATTGTAGCACTCCACTTTAGACCTATCAAATCCAACTCTTTGACCATTTACATCCAGCTTCGTGCTTTTCCTCTTGATGAATCTTCTAGCTCTAATTGTCAGCATGGCCATATCCCATTGTAAATCCATTTCTTCTAGATCATCAGGATCAATTTGTTCTAGATCCTCTTGTGCAAGTTGAGGAGAATTAGGCTGACTAGCTAGGAAAGCACAAATCATAGCATCACTAAGGTTATCTCCAGATACATGATTACTTTGAGTATGAGCAACACTAACTCCATAAGCAGTGTTATCTGCTTCATTTGTGCTGCTATTGCTGTTAGTACTGTTGGAGGACACAAAAGCCACATTTTTTGGATTTTGACTTGTACTTGATGATCCTGAGATTTCAGGTTCATATATCTTTAAGTTGTTGTATAAGTCATCCAAACTGATGGTCTTTATTTCATGTTTGTTCCTCTAAATCAAAGCATGAGTCGTCCATTCAGATGGAAAACTTCTCAACAGTTTTAAGTTCATGTCCTCTTGTATAATAACTTCGCCTTGAATCTCCAACTGAGTGATAAGTTTTTGCAACCTATCAAAAGTTTGATCCATTGTCTCTGAACTTGATCCTGCAAAGTTCTCATATTGTTGCTACGAGGCGGTTCCTACACTTTTCTTGCGCACTACCCAGTACTCATTCCAAGGGCCTTTCACTACCGTTCACTATCCTCACATCAGCTTCACCATGAAGAAAGTTCTACCACAGCATCTTTATATGAATGGTCACAGTCATTTGATCTTTACTGGGAGTTCCCTCAACACAGTTCCTCAGCGTTATTATCTCATTCCTCCTCTGTCCTATTAAGCACTCATTCTTCCTACAGTAGTAGGTCTTCATATTCAGCTTAGTCTATCCTCCAACAGTTCTACTACTCAGCACTTTTGCGTTCACCATATCTTTAATTACTATCACTCAGCCTGGGCGTAATCGGAACATAAGAGAAACGTATGTTCCTCCAAAAAATCTATCCTCTAACTACAAACTATGTACAGATCTCTCTATCCGCGGTGAGGATCGGCAGTTTTTGCGTATCTCAAGTTTAGACAATAGTCCTGCCTCCACCTTATCTTCAACAGGAACTAGAGATTGAGGTGGTTGCCGAGGGGTTGAGGGATTGGGGGTAAGCGTAGGGGAATGTGTATTGAATCGGTCTGAGTGTAGTGAGGCGCACTTTTATCAGGGGTTATACTTTGGAATTCCAAGAAACTTCTTTATTTAGCAGTTAACTGTGATAGGACGATAAGACGAATGTAAACTATCTTTTTCTAAGGTTAGGAACAAGTACTGAATGATTTCGTTTTTAATCAGCAAGTTGATGAACATGACTATTTTTGCTTTAACTTGGTTGTAAATGAATCAACTTGATTATAACAATAACACCGTTATGGCGATTTAATACCGACGAATCGTCCCAGAGTACAGAAAGCATTCCGATCCATCATCACTAAAAAGATGCCTGGGAGGACATCTTTAGATGAGGATATGCACGGGGTATGATTATATGATGCACTTAAGCATACTTTTGTCCCTTTACTAAGGGGGTGGAGATCTATCAAATGATCATACGGGAGTTGAGGTCACCGAAGACTGTTTACGGTAGCTGAGAATTTCCTCAACTTGTAATGTGTTTAGCTCGGTTTCATCTCTTCAAAGCGTCACAACAAGCTCTGAATACCACTTGTTAGCATCTAACTAACTTCCTAATCTTGAAGTAAGTATTAGTAACCTAGATAAATCCGTACTAAATGAAACTTTAAGAGTATGAATAAACTACTGCGGAATCTAGTTTATTCAAACATTATGGAGTTCGTTCATTATATTTTCTTTATATAAGATAATACTGTTTAATCTTAATGAATACTATTAATTTATATTAATAACGAAAGGGTCATCATTTATTAAAATGAAATCGGTACTTTATAATAAAAGTGTTAGACCCATACTTCTTTCTACATTAAAAGCATAACGAGTTACATTATATATATGGAACTTTACTTCTATTATCACATGAAAGATAATTCTAAATAGACTAATACAAATAGCTATTACTCTCCATTTCGAATATAGATATCATCTTCAAGCACGAACTCTTTCTGGACACTACGACGAATACACACGTAAGTGCGAAATGTTTAAAACACATAGACAATGATAACCAAAACGAATACTGTCTCCAAAATATTAATATCAACACTCTCTGTATAGTGTTTAGGTTTTACCATACCTTAAAGCTATGTATACTATAAAGACTGATAGAGTGATACTAACTAATGCCATAACCTAGGATCTCATTTTTATACACCAAGATCCCTTACACAAGATTCTACTAAGCATCTTCTAAACCACTTAAGCATACAATGCGCTTATCTTTCTAAATATATAATGATAACATACACAATATTTAACAATACATATCTTTTTTAAATACACGTCTTTACACTCTTGTCTAGTTAATGGATATAGATTAGAAATTAAAATCAGCGAGATTGGTAGTGTAAACGGGACATGAGATTGTATAGGGTAGAAAATACCGACATGGGTGAAATTCGCCTAATGAGATTCGCATTGTACTATTTGCGGACTGCCACAGTGGACGAGCATAATTAAGCGACTAATAGGGTTAAACTCCTCTGTGATATGTTAGTAATACTGAAAAATGTTAGACCCCATGTCTATTTCTACATGCCTTACAGTACAACATACTCATCAGCAAGTATAAATCCGTTCATCACGATGTTACGTAGTACTGTAAGTAACAAACATATACCAGCAGTACACTAACATCTCTTCTTCTAGCAGACTAACTGGATTATACTAGCCATTTAATGACACAAGTAAAGCAGAACTAACACTTTGACAATGACCGTCTGCAGTCCAGTAACTATGTCTAATGAGTTTAATTCCCAACAAAGCCTGTGTTATAGATTTTGGAAAAGGATGGAAAAGACACTTACCATTGGTAGAATTTTCTTACAATAACAGTTACCATGCCAGTATTCAGGCAGCATCATTCGAGCACGATGGTCCCGAAAGTGCATTATCACATGTCTGCGTGGGCGAAGTGGAGATGTTCAAACTCATGGGACCGAGAGATCATCCAGTGACACCAACGTAAAGATCGTGCAAAATTACGACACCAACGCTTGCAAGCTGCAAAGAGACCGGCAAAGAGTTATGCCAATGTAAGGCGAAACACGCCTTTGGATTCCAAACAGGAGCACATCCGCGAATGTCTATGCGCGAAAAGGATCAACCCGTCGAAAAGAGTGCGTCACGCGCGATCGGAAAGCGAGGAAAAACTTAAAAGAAGTGAAACCCTTTTAGAACGTCCCGTAGGGGTTGTGGTCGAAAACCTACAGAAAGGTCACCCTGGTACATTGGGACCATTTCAATCCTAAAAAAGGGATCAGCCTAGTGGCATACACACTTGAGCGATCCTGAGAACTCATAATGTCCATCAGAACTATTATTTCTACGTTTCTAAATTAAAGAAATGCCTATCTGACGAATCTCTCATCATTCTAATGAAAGAGCTTCGGCTCGATGACAAACTCAACTTTGTGGAAGAACCAATAGAAATTATGGATCGAGAAGTCAAGCAACTAAGACAAAGTCGTATCCCTATAATGAAAGTAAGATAGAACTCTAAAAGAGGACCGGAATTCACATGGGAATGCGAAGATCAAATTTGTGCCAAGTATCCACATCTATTTTCAAACATCACTCCAACATCCAACTAAATCTCGGGACAAGATTTCTTTTAAGGTTGAGAGACTATAACAACCCACAATTTTCATCAATGTAATTATCCATCTATTAAATTAGATGCAATTTTCATCAATGTCATATCTACTTATTATATTAAGTACAATCATTTTCATGGAAATATTTTTGCTTTATTTCATCCATAATGTAACGTAACTTACATTACAAAAGTAAACGAGCTCACACAACCTACCTACGCCAATTTCATCAACGTTTATATCAAGTAAACGTTATAATATGTCAAGCAATATGTTTTAATCACCATTTTATCGTACGTTATCTATTTAACGTACTTTCTATAACGTTATATCAAAGCAGACTTTAAACATTAACGTTTATATCAAAACCCTATCTATATGTAATGTTTACATATAAAACAAATGTACAAGCCTTCAAGGCATGTGTACAAGTGATTAATACACAAAATTTAAATTATATTTCCCTCCTAAATCAGTGTATAACTCTTTAAAGCTCAAAGTACAATTTGACTATGCATAAAATTCAAACTAGCTCATTTCCATCCATTTTCTTATAGATTTCATACCACCGTTTTAGCACTAAGTACAAGCAATCCAATGCATCATATTTAATCACATTTCCCTCACTAATCCTAACCCTAGCTCATCTAAAATCTAAAACCCTAATTTAAAAACCCTAATGACCCCGATACTACTTAACTAGTTTCAAACCAAACCAAGACCAAGCAAGCACCCTCCCTCCACCATGATCTACCTACTTGCTAGCCTCCTTGCCACCGCCAACCAACCACCTTACCACCTCCATCACCACCCTTGCTCACCAAGCAAACAAACACCCCCTCGTCACCCTTTGTTAACCGAATGTATCTCACACCCTTACACCTCTTTAAGCTACCCTCCTAGCTCTCCTTAGTCACCTAGTAAAACCCTTAGTCACCACTCCAAGTAAACTTGGTCACTACTCCAAGAAAACTTGGCCTCCAAGTCATTTCGAGCCCTATATAAGCCGAAACACACACACACACACATTCAAACTCACCTCTAAACTTCAAACTACCTTAAAGTCATGCTCTAACAAAGTACTAGAAGACTAAAAAGGAAGTATAAGCCACATAGAAGCCAAGAAACAAGAATAGAAGTCCTTGATTCATCTCCTAAAAGGTTTCGGGTCTCATTTACTCAATTCGACCCATTTCATCCATTTCGTGTACTTGTAAGCTTCTTACCCCGTTCCATAAGCTCTGGTATCATTATAGATCATGAATAAGCTGTATTTAAGTCACTTGTATAAGACTTGAATCATAAATCCATTTGTTTTGTTTTCCTAAACCAAACAAAACCCTAATTCGCACCCTAAAACCCTAATAAGCCATTTTCGTAAAACCTAAACCCTAAAAGCCATAAGCTGATATTATAAGCTATTCTTATAAGCTCTTTTATCATTTTTATAAGCTTAAAAACTAATCTTAAAGCCTTAAACCCATCGGGTTAATCTTTTTAAACCAAACGAACCCGTTTTGGATTTTTAAGCTAATAAGCTATAAGCTCGTAATAATTACTTATTTTAGCTTATAGTAATAAGCTATAAGCTGCAAATCCATTTCTAAATCAAAAATATCAATATTATGGTTTTTAGACTTGTTTCGCAAAAGGTTTCATGCTTAGGGGTTTGTAAATATTGAAATTTAATAACTTGTGCCAAAAATGTCATTATTCCAAAGTTTAAACCACAAGAGCCTGTTTTGCCATTTCTGAAAGTTAAAGGTTAAAAAGTTATAAACTTATATATAAAGGATTAAAAGTGTAAATTAATATATATACCAAGGGTATATATTGTCATTTTCGTATTCTTAAAGGTATAAAATGTAATATTCTTATATTAATTATAAAAATATATTTAAATATTATAAGACTCGATTTTAATAAAACCCGACACATTTGTTGTTATCATTCATCGATCGAAACACTATAAGATAATTATGTTATATATTTAACATAATTTATCATCCCTTAGCTTTTGAAGAAACCTAAAAATAATAAAATCTTATCATTTAAACTATAACGTATCACGTTACTAGGGAGTTTCATGTGGGCTCATTTTGGGTAGACCTTTGGTTGACGAGTTACTGGATTTACGATTTAAAGTGTCCCTAGCTCCTCAAACGCTACTACAGATCTCTGATTATGATAGCCCGAGACAGTGATACAATGTTTTCAAGAACTATAAACCACAAATCATATTCGTTAAACTTTATTGAAATAAAGTTAGAAATATCAAACTAAGACTTGACATAGTTACCCCAGGTTGTGTATCGAGGCTGTTTACTCCCATGTGAATTAAATTTCAAATCAATCAACGTAATACCTGATAAGGTGGAGTATCAAAGTCCCAAACATTTACATGTTTTCTGCAAAAAACATGATACAAGTATTTTTCTCTAACTGTATGCTATCCTGAAATAATTTTTTGCCTAAATTTTAGCCTTCACTACCATATTCTTAATCATTAACCATTAGTCACTTGCGAGTGAAACGCGAATATTATAGGGTAATCTATTGGGGGTGAACGCTCCCAATGGTGTATCCCCCGTACAAGGGGTAAACCAAAACGCACTATTATTTGAAAATCAATGGTAACTTGTGCAAGTACCTTTCCACGAGGGACATTTGTTTTCCTCACTATTGTCACAGAGTGATTTTCCATGTTAAATGTTTTGGTTGCATGAGCATTAGGCAATAATACTGTATTTTTCCATATAATTGTAAATGCATGTCAATTATTACCTCTTATGATTACTTGTATTCCAACATTCATTACAAACATTGTGAATTTCACTCAAACCATTATGTTGACTCTTTTCGCATGTTTATCTCAGGTAATTTGAGCAAACTATGGCACGGAGTGGCATTGACTTGAGGACGACCAAGACTAGTTTCATTCAAGACTTATCTTTTCAATGTATTGGGGACCTCTTATGTAAAACATCTTATATATTATTGAATGAAACTAAATTTTCCAAAACGTCTCTTTTGAATCGTTTTCTATGATTATGAATGTTGATTCATGAAGTAATACCCCAAATTAGCTTCCGCTACTATATGTCAAATAACGGGGTGTTACATATAAATCGCCGTATACAAGTGATGTATAAATCGTCGAAACCGGAAACGTATAAATCGCCATATACAATGAAGTATAAATCGCCTTATACCAACACGTATAAATTGCCTGATTTAAATACGTATAAATCGCCAAACGTAACACGTATAAATCGCCTGATTTCAAAACGTATAAATTGACGTACTCAATAACATATAAATCACCATACCACACTGTATAAATCGCCGTATTCAAAAACGAAAGCATAACTTTTTCAATTCACTTAAAGACACAATTTTTGACGTTTTTACTTGCTTTTTCTTGTACTTCTTGCTATTCTAAGACTAGGAGAACCTTAAAAACACAAACTTTATGGTTTTTAACACAAAAAATTTGAAATCAAGATTCTTGTACCAAAAACCCTTTTTGAACCAAAATACACCAAAAAATGAAGTTTTTTATGTTTTTCCAAAGATTTTCTTGTACAACTAACCTATACTAAGATAAAAAAAAAATGAAGAAAGTTTATAGCTTTATGGTTTTAAACCCACAAAAGATGAAGATCTATTGCTTGAGTTCAAACCAAAACATACGCATAAACAACCAAGAAAAACGCACACAACACCAAGCTAAATCACCCCATGGCTCTTGATACCAATTGTAGAATCTATGAGTTATCTAATCTCACAATGTAATGACAAAGAACTAGAGAGAGAAAGTGAAAGGGATGAACACTTTAGAGAGAGAAAGGAAGAGAGAATATTATATTAGAATGAAATGTAAAAGTGAACAACCAACCCTCTTCAAGGTGTGGAGAGGGGTATTTATATGTCTACATATGGCCGGCCATGGGCTTTAGCATGTGCTATCTATGGGCCTTGGCCTTTTTACCTTATCAAGGTTACAAAAACTATACTACGAGCCTATCTTATGATATTATGAAAGTGACCAATACTTTTCATATTCCTAACATGCAACAAGCCTTTTAAACCATTAGGTGGCCCGAGTGGACGAGTGAAGTCTCGTGAGGGTTTCCAGTGAATACACCCACAAAATTCATCTACTAAATGTACACGGTTTTGTAAAGTTCTAAATTATTTTTGAAAAATAATTTCGTGTTGCAGGTTTGAACTACGGCGTAGTCCATAGGTGGAACTACGCCATAGTTATATGAATTAAAGTGAGGCTCAAAAATCCTAGATCAACTATGGCGTAGTTATGAGGTTAAACCACATCGTAGTTACAGTTTTAAAAATTATATTTTTGGACTTTGGCCTAACTACAGCGTAGTCAGGGTATCCAACTACATCGTAGTTACAAACTATAAGTACCCTTTCTTACTCATTTAACTACAAGTCGAGGCGATTTCGATTATAGATTTCTCGGCTATAGCAAGCTGCAAACGAGTTAGAAAAATACAAAACCAAACTAAATGCAAAAAGTAAATAAAAGGGGTGATACAAGACGAGTTGTCTCCCGACAAGCACTTTTGTTTATTACCGAGTCTTTCAGTTAGACTCAAACCGGGTTTACTCCTCCCCCTGGACACTTCTATTAATACAAATAATGCCTAAAAATGTTATTTATATTTTTTGACTCCTCTACGTTTTAAAGATGACAAAATGTAAAAACGTCTACGATAAAAATAAACGTTTACGTGTTATTAATCGTAAATTTCCATTTCAACGTAAATCACTTAAGGTATGAATAAACAAATCATTAAACATGATTCGTGAACATGATTCGTGAATAAACAAATCATTAAACATGATTCGTGAACCATTACATTTCAACAAAAGTATTTTTACAAAAATAATAATATACAAAATATTTTTATTTATAAAAGAAATGTTTTATTTAATTATAAAAATTCAAATCTGGTTTTCCCCCAAAATGGAAGGTTCCACACAAGATTTAACCTTCCCCACTAAAAGACAAAAAAGGAGGGTCTACCTAGGGCGGTCCCTTGATAGGCAGGACGGCCTTCAGATATATTTGGGAACGCTGGGACCGTCCACAGGAGACGTTGGGTTTTCCTTCCTATAAATACTGCACTATTCTTTGCAGAAAAACATTCCTCTTTGCATAGATTTTTCAAATTTCTTTCTCTCTCTAAAATCCTCTTTCTCTCTCTAAATCTCTAGATCACAAACATAGTTTAATCTTGTTTCAAGTTATCCAATCTCATCTTCTACCTTGTGCCTTCATCTATCAAGAGCAAGAGAAGAACACTCGTATTCGTCAAGAAACAAAGTGTTATAGATTAGTGATTTCTCCTCTCTTCTTCTAAGATCCAAACCTCTATTTTCTTATCTTATGTTTATGGATAAAATCAGATAGTGTATAAATCCGATTGTGTAGATCATGTGTCAGTTAGTATTTTAGTCCTTAAAATACATTGGTGAAGTGGTAGATTGGTTCTAGCTAAGATTAGGACTCGACATTTAGCTTTGTGTCGGAAAACAACATAAGCGACGTGTAAACGGTTTTCTCCGCCTAAAGGGAGCTTATTGACATAGTGAAATCTCGACTCGGATACTCGGGGAGTGGAGTAGGGTGAAGAAGAGCTTCATAGCCGTACCATTATAAATCTTGGTGTTGTGGTTTGATCGTTCTTTCCCTTATCTCTTTTATTGTGTTTTGTATATCGTTCATTGTTTATATTGTAATTGTGAGTAGATAGATTTATTCAACCCCCCCCCCCTCTTCTAGTTTCCACAGCTTCATCATGTGTCCATCTCATTCTAGATCATTCCTTTAAACCTTAACCTATTCACCCGTCCTAGTGGTAAAGCATCCTCTATTGTTTAGTCACACAGACAAAACGTCTTCCTTCCTCGAATGAATACCGCTTTACCTCAAATGTTTCAATGCATACTTGAGGTAGGTCGTAATATTTATCATCAAGACCACTTTCCCATCGCTCTTCTTCTTCAAATCCGTCATCATGCCATGAGTATAATGTACCCCCATGGACATGTTCGCATTTCTCCCATATATCTTCCAGGATATACCCCTTCTTTCCTATCCTTAACTCACACTCGTTCACCAACTAATCAATTTCGTTATTGAACATTGCCTTGTATTCATCTATACTCCTTGAATATGGGTCATTACGTATTCCTAGAAAATCAGCTTCTACGTCAAAACTATTGAGGATCTATTTGTTGAGCACTTCACTCTTCACCGATTTGTCCACGTACGTATGCCCGATATTAACTTTCAACCACTCCTTGAATAAATAATTTCGTGGCTATAGTTTATTTTGGTTTACCCGTGAAGAGTTAGGGAAATAGGATTTAATGCTTAAAACCGGATCCCGATTACTAGGATCAATAATCCTTCTAGGAGCTAAGGCATGGTATGGAACGGAGGTGCTTCCATAATCTAGGGGTATATTATTTTTGTCACACCACTCAATACACCTTCTTGCCCTGATCGTGTCATCAATCTTGCTATTTCTGTACTTTATTGGGAGAAGATCATGGAATAGCATTTCCTTTCCTTTTTCGTTTCATCTTTTATCATCACGATTGCATTCCCACTGATTTATGTTTCCTAGTTAATCTAATCCATGGATTCTATCTCCCCCGTTGCATACTTTTTAACTTGGGTCACAGTTAGGCAAAAAATCAAATTCGCCATCTCTCAATACCTGAAGTCGTTTATAGTAATGCAATCTTAAAGCTGTTGTCTCGGACTCAGCTATAGTATTCATCCCGTTTTCTCCTTTGTATTGCTCCTACACATTATTACAAATAAGAGTGGCTTCGTTTCTTTGATTAGTGTCACACATATGGTTAATCCTTTTGAATTCTAAGCATAAAGGGGAATCATATGAGAAAAGATTATCGCTATTTTAAGAGGGTTAAATGGTTTTCCTCTTAGACTTCATTGATTACGCACACTTTTTTGACAAAGACAACTGAATGGTGCACATTTCTGTTCATATAAAAAAACAATTATATCCTCTCCAACTCCTAACGAAATTTTCTTATCAAAAACATCAATCCTAACATGAATAGTGGCAAGGAATGGTCTACCTAGTATCATGGGCCACCTAGCATGTCGATAATCATGAAATCGAAATGGAATAAAAATTTATTGATTTTTACCAGAACGTTTTCCACTATCCCAACAGAAGCCTTTTTCATCATATCCGCCATTTCAACCAACGTATTAGTTTCTTTAAGATTTTTTAATTTTAGATGGTTAAACATATCAATCCTAACATGAATAGTGGCAAGGAATGGTCTACCTAGTATCATGGGCCACCTAGCATGTCGATAATCATGAAATCGAAAGGGAATAAAAATTTATTGATTTTTACCAGAACGTTTTCCACTATCCCAACAGGAGCCTTTTTCATCATATCCGTCATTTCAACCAACATATTGGTTTCTTTAAGATTTGTTAATTTAGATGGTTAAACATGGATTTTGGCATGATATTAACACTGGCTCCTAAATCTGCCACCGATTGTGTAGGGAAGAGTAAAACTTCCTGGATTCAATTCTTGCGGTGGTAGTTGACATGGTAAGACTCCTGGTGGCCCTTCTTCCGTTACCTTGTAAACCTGCACATTATCATCATAAATAAAAGATACTCCATGGAGTTCATTAGTTCCTTTAGAAGCGATTTTGTCGGTTGGCGCTTTGTTGTTAGCAAAGATCGCCTTGCACTGGCCGACTGAAGGATTTGGAACTTCATTAGCAGCCTTGGTTTAATAGTCTTTTTCCTGCTGCTCGATCTGGGCTTCAAAATTCTTTAATGAAGCATTTTGGTTTCTTGTATTTAATTTGTGCTCTCCTGAAGCTTCTTCATCCAGTCTTCCATCTCTGCTCTTCTTCCTGTCGATTCCTCAAGGTGCTTGTTCATTAGTTCATCGAGGCTTGGTTTCTTCTCACCGAAAGGGGCGTAATTATCAATACGAATGTAGTATCCCAGTGGACCTACACGATATCTAGCACCGTTCCTGTTATCTCTTCCTTTCTCTCTTTAAAAGTGTTCATCCTTCCACTTTCTCTCTCTAGTTCTTTGTCATTAGATTATGAGATTAGATAATATATGTATTCTACAGGAAGGATCGTCCAAACTCTCCATACTTGACTTCCTCGACGCTTTTAACCTCTTCATTAAGTAGACATTACTTGTTAAGATGAGCTCCTTCATAATTTTCACATCCTACTTGGATAGCATACACATTCTTCTTTAGCTTCTTTATATCTCTCACAAGGCTATCCAGTTTATTAGTAATAGCTGCAATTCCCTTCGAGCTATCACCACTCACCCTTCTACTCGTCGACCTATCGTGTTATCTTTGTGAATGGTCAGCCATAGTCTGAATTGCCTCTAATGCCTAAGGAGGTGTCTTATTAGGTATTGGTCCTTGTGAATCAAGTAATTGGCGTGTCATTGTGTGCAACCCTTTGTAGATTATGTTGACATTCTGGTGGCTATCAAGATCATGTGTTGGGTACTTGTTGAGCAGGTCATTGTACCTTTCTCATGCTTGGTACAACGTCTCATCACCTTCTTGCTTGAAGTTATGGATTTCCTCAAGATGCTTTGCAGTTTTAGATAGCAGACAATACCTTTGAATGAAGGCCTTGTTGAGCGAATCCTAAGTGTTGATTGTTCCTAACGATAATCTATCTACCCATCTCTTCACAGCTCTAGTGAGAGTGATGTGAAATACACGTAACATGACTGCTTCATGTGTAACTCTATAAATGTTGAACAAACTGATGATGTCCAATATCCTTTCAACGTGTTCATAAGCATCGTCGTTTTTGTTCTCTGAGAATGTGTTTTCTCTCAACTCTCTAATGAACTGACTTTTGATCTAAAAGTTAACATTGCCTCTGATTTTGGGTTTAACTATGCTCGGTGCCTGGTTTCCACGAGTCAATGCCGAATACTGCTCCATCGTAGGCGTGTCGATGTCAGCGTCACCCATCTGGTTTCTTGAAATTAAGAATAACAAAAAATTAGTTCTTTAAGACTTAAATAAAAAAAGAAATTCAAATTGTAAACTAATTTTAGCTCCCCGACAGCGGCACCAAAAACTAGATGCGTATAATTGTTTAAATTATCTTACAAGTTTTAAATTTATAAAAATCGATTGCCTATGTTCTACAACACACTAACGGGTAGAGAACCCGATCGTGTGTAGTGCAGGATTGGTAAATTCAAAATCGTCCCAAGAGCTACATGTTTTAGTCTTCAATTTGAATTGCATAGTTTAAAATGGTTTGATATTAATTCGACAGGATTAAAAGTAAATGAAATGCGGAAATAAATTACGAGAATTGATCAGGGAGAAAATAGTATTAGCCTAGTTACTTCGAAGATGCGACTCCATAAAGCTAGCCATGCAAGAACCTGAGAAATACATGCTAAAGTGTCAACATAAAGTTGGTGAGTTCACAGGTTTTAGTAATTAGTAACATTCAGTAAAAGTAGTGTGGACCACAAGGTTTCCGAGTGTGTGTGACTATTATAACAAATACAATATCACAAAGAAAATATTACTACTGCACTAAGCTCATGATACCGAAGCCTTAACATTACGTGCAAATCCCAGTCTTTTAGATTCGTGCCCCAAAATTTGATGTTTTGCCAAAACGTCCAAGTACTACCTCAAATGAAATGCGTCTGTTTAACATGGTAATCAGTAGTTACATACTCGGACGGGGATTGTCAACCCCAATAGATCTATTCACAATATTCGTACTTACACATAGTAATTTACGATTCATGATAGTGGGGACTTAATAGCAATAAGGAAACTTAGGCAATACGTAAAAGTTTAAAGTACTCGTGTCCATATCGAGCAATGTATTATCTCCCTAAGTGTTACAAAAAAGTATAAACCATGTAAAAGTGGGGCTATGAAACTCACCTTAAGTAAAGTAGTTTTTCGGGAAAAATAATCACAAGTACAACCATGTAATGAGTCCTAACCGCGACCTAATTAAATAATGAGGCGCTTTAGGCGTATGAAAATGAAGTGCAATAATGTATATGCATTTTTATAAACTATGTATTACCCATACATGTTTGTGTTTAAGTTTTATAAGTCAAATATGATTCACATAATATTTCAACAATTTATACTAAAGTTTATAACACTTGTGAAAACTGGTTTTTGCCCAACGTTAGAGGGTCGCAACTCTCTCGTTTCTTATCCGTTTGACACGGGTCTGGGTTTTCTAGAAAGTACTCTGCGAGGACTATCCAAAGTTCCAACTGACCTTTCTCAAGATTCGAACTCTTTAGTGCCAAAAAATGGCTCCAAAGTTGCTAGGTCAGAAACATTTTTCATTTTAAAACTGTCAATATTTTTCAGAAATGACTTTTCACCTATTTTCAAATGGCCATAACTACTTTGTTTCAAGTTCGTTTTTAATTATCAAACTATCTACGTTTAGCTTAATATGTCTACTACACATTCCTAGTTTATCATTATCCCCTAATCAAACCTTGAAGTGCTCAAAATGGGTCGAAAGTAGTGAACTCACCAAGGTTTAGCATTAACTTTTCATCTTTTGGTTCTTAAATTAAAAATACAAGATTACTTTCGCAGGCTGTGATTTTTGAACATGTTATACCTATTACATCATATTTAAGTGTAGTAATTAGAAAACTAGCACAAGTCTATTTTTAAGTGACAAAAATAAATGATATGGTGGAACATGAGGTACTTTGCATATACTTTTGAAAACAAACTTTTTATACCAAAAACGTGTAATGGTGACTTATATAAAAGTAATAATGTTATGTATGTTTAATATAAGATGTATGTGGATTCTTACAAAGTTTAGGAGAAGATATGATCAAGATATACACCCGAAAATAACCCGAAATCCTTTGAATACCCTAGTTTTTACTCGCGTAAACCCAAGCTTCCAAACTAAACCACTTGATCTTCTTGTAAGTGCTTAAACAAATTTGTGAAAAACCATTGTTGTTTTGTTGTTGCTGTTGTGAGCTAAGAAGAGAGGAAACGAGAGTGTGTGTTGCTTGTTTGTATGGAAATGTAAAGGATACACACTAGTTCTTCTTTTTATTAGCAACGCTAGACATTGCATGAACCAAAGGTTCATATGGGGCGCAAAAGGAGGGGGATTGACACGTATGAAACGTGTCGAGTAATATAATATAGTAATTCCCATTAGATGTGAAAATTACTTAACGACAAACAATGATCAGTCTTCCGAGTGTCGAAATCCCAACGAGATTTGAATTGAAAACCACGTTTATGTTTTTGAAGTAAAATGCTTGATTATCTTTTAGATTTTTGGTTTTAAAACTATTTTTAATACTAAGAAAATTATACTAATATTAATTCTAGAATTATACTAATCAATTAAACTACGAGAATTATGCAAAAATGATCTAAAAGATTTATAAGATGAAAATGCTTGCTAAGTGACGTGAAAAGTTCTTTAAGTGTGAATTAAGGTTTATTAACGTATTAATTTCCTTAGAAAAGATTATTATCTCACAACGTTGGTTTATTTTGACAAAAATCTCTTAAAAAGATACTAATTACTAAATGTGTAGTTTGACTATTTTTCCGGATTTTGCCCTTTAAAACATTCAAACCACAAATCTAAATAATCGAAGATTATTAATCAACTAAACCTTTTTCAAATCCACACTTAATTCCCAATTCACAATATCACTTAACAAGCACTAATAAAACTACTCACTAAGCATAATGATCAAATAAGCAAAGCTAAACATTTTATTCTAAGTCTACACTAATGTATTGAAAAAGGATAGAAAATGGGACCGAATTGAAGAGCCGCAAATAAACGATAACCACCCGGTTTAATAAGCTAAAGAAAATAATCAAATTCTTTCTAGCTTATTAAATCCTTAAGCTCCACGCCTCATGAGCAGACCGGTACCAAAACAAAATCATAAAACATGATAAACTGTTATGATAAATCATTTATAACAATTAGCAATTAACCACTTGGCCTAACAGTTAACTACACAAACCAAACACATACCCAAACAATACAAACGTAGCTCAAGCAAACCAAACGTGATCCAAACGATAGTAAAACATAGGCCTAATCAAATTTCCAAATTGTGTCAAAACAAAGCCCAAACAGATCAAATGTGGCCCAATATTGATTTTTGAGTTTTAGCTTAGAATACAAAAACTAATGGAGGACGTATAAGTACTGAGTAACAAGAACAAACACAATCTAGTCCTAAAACTTTAATAAGCCAACTAGAACTAAATATGTCAATGTTATGACTAGCAAATCCGAAAAGCTTATCTCAATTAAGAAACAAACAAGCACTAGATTGAGTTTTTTAACGATATCTAAACTATTAAGCAAAAACACAAACCAAAAAACTAACGAACATCCATTAAGCAAACGATACTAATTTTTAAACTAAAATAACCACTAAACAATCTAATCCAAACAAGATCCAATTTAACAAATTGAAATCTAAACTATAACAGCAAAGTAAGCCAACATTCATCTAAAATAAGCACTATACTAGATTAATAAGCCTCAAGAATAAAGAACGAAATAAGCTACTAAGCTTATCCGAACAAACTCAATCAAATATGCTTTTAACAAAAGCTTTTGTAAAATATCTAAGCTCAAACGAGATCCAACAAGCTATTAACAAGCTTATCAGATTTAATGAAGAAATTATGGAACAATAACTAGCTTAAACTCGGAAATAAGCTAAATCGTAGCTTATTTTGACTATTTTATTCGAAAACTCCATAAAATATAGGAGATATAATCAAATAAGCTTGTGAGAGCTCATAAGACTAGATCTAATACCTTTTAAGAGGTTAAGAACAAATAAGCTGTTAAGATAAGCTTATACGAGTAGCTTTTTTAAGAATAAGCTCTAGAAGAAAAAGAAAAAAAGGACAAGTAATAAGCTCTTTTAAACATAAAACATCATCTTCATTCATCAAGAAATAAGCTCTTACAAAATCTTAATAAGTTGTCGAAAACAGCTTTTACAATAAGCAAATTTTAAACAATAAGCTAAACTAAATTCTAATAAGCTAAAAAGACTTGAGAGAAAATTTAAAAACTAAAAACCTAATGTGTAAAAGTGAGAGGGAGTGTGTATATTTATAACCAAGATAGGGGTAGTAATGTAAATTTCTCTCATCATTGCCTCAATGATTAGCCAATCATTGGGCTTGAAGTTGCCACCTCGTACCATTATGACGTTGATGCTCTAATGATGAGCAAACACATGTCCATCTTATCTCTTTAAAACGCATTCTTATTTCAATACCGTGTTAATCAAATTGAGATAATAAAAAAGAAGCGCCACGTGTCGAAGCATCATAGGCAGAAACAATAATAGTGGGATGTCTCGTGAGGAGTAGGAATCAATATAACTGCACGTGATCTTCTTCTTTCCTTCTTTCTCTATTTCATTTCATCATGTGAACAATTTGATAGTATAAAAAATATTGCCACGTTTCTTGGTTCAATTGGCTCTCTCAAAGATAGTGCATGGACATGTGATGCATTTGGATTTAATTATGCCTCACGTGAGATGACGTTACACATTCACTTCATATCATATTTTTTTTCTTTATTGTTTTGGGCTTAAAAGGCTTGTTGGGCCTTAGTGCAATTCATGTTGGGCTATTAATAGATTGGGCTGGCCCGACCCATAAAATGGGTTACGAGCTGGCCCAATAAGCAACGAAGGCACCGTTGGACTCGAAATCTCGCGCTCTTTCCAATGGCATACTCAAAGAATTTTCACGACTTCATTTTAATCTTGAATATTAAGCACTCTTTAATGAAACGAACCCGAAAATACCCATTTTTGCTTTGTTTTCAATCATTTTTACCTGCAAGACATAAAAATACCAAACAAACATATTTGCAAGATAATTATCCATATTTTAGTATTTTTAGTCCAATTAATAGTGTTTTCCAGGGTTATAAGGATGTGTGTTTAAGCACACATCAAATTCCCCCACACTAAGCCATTGTTGGTCCCACACACAATGTTAATAAAATACGCTCAAAAATAAATAATTTAACCCCCCTTAACTTATAACCCCTCACAATCAAACAAGGACAGAAAAGGTTCATTAAGAAGGTTTAAAAATCATTTATTTCGAAAGCGCCCCCGTTTTAACCACTTATTTAATAATAGATAAAAAAACTAAGATAGCATTTTTATCAAATTTATTTAACAAGGCTTTAAGAACGGAAGTTCGTCATCCTCGACTTTTCACAATCCCCAAACTAAGCTTAAAACAAAATCACGGCCAAATATAAGAATAGATGCTAACACTACTCATAAATGCTAATTGTGTACGCATAGCTACTTTTCGCTCTCTTATTCCTAAATCCTCTAAGGATTTTATTATTATTATTGTTGACAAATAAATTATGGGCTTATAAAGTAAACCCGGTTTAGACCATAATTAGTTTGAAATCCTTTCCTAAAGTGACGATATGGTAAGAATAAGGTCCACATTAAGGTTCTAAATTCGCATGATTTAGGGGTTATCCTTTTTATTTCATCCGAAACAACTCAACTACGAGTCCAGAGACGGAGGCTTTATTTAGATAACCTCAGAGTCAAAATTTGGCTTTATTATTATTATTATTATAATGCAACAATATTAGCCTTCGGTCCTTTAAACAACTGACACATCGGGCGTCCTAACCGATAAGATGCAGCAAACTTTTATCAGTCTCGAATTAACATTATTATTATTGTTACCTCCACCCTTTAAACGATTGCAACATCAGGCGTCCTAACCGACAAGATGCAGTGGTCTTATTTCGGCTTCGGTTTAGCACATTATTTTTATTTATTATTATTATTTTTTATATAGCCAAATTTCAAGTCCTGTGGTCTTTTAACTACCGAGACGTCGGGCATCCTAACCGACAAGACCCGGTAGCCTATTTCCCCACAACATTGACAAAACCTCGATGTGTACCTTACTTTCAACAGAAGGAATCTATATGAAGGGATCAAAACCAAGAATCGAAAAAACCAAAGTAACTTTATTTATTTAACAATTATATAACGTTTATAATTTTTTTTCTCTCTAATGGAGAATCCAGCCTCCACCTCTTTTTCATATTTTTGGCCATAGATCTGCCTAATTCGTTCTCTCTACTCAAGATATGATCTTTTTCGTGTCTTGGGTACGCAATACGAGTATTAGGTATGTCGTATTCTACATAAGGGGTGGCAGTTTAGATTTTAATGGCTAAAAGTTCATGGATTCTCCATATTTGAAACCCTAATTTTTCTATTGTATTCCTTCCTGATGTTCGTTGGTATCATACCTGATCTTTGATTGGTTATGGAGGCTGATTAAATCTTGATGGTTATTTATATTCTTATAGGTTTTCGATTTATGATTTTGGGACGATCCCTCTAAAAAACCCAATATTTTAGAGGTAGTTTAAGTTTCACGTATATATTCTAGAATCGCTGATCCGTTGGAGGGATTGTGCTTTCATGATACATATTTGTTGGTGCTTGTCTTTTGCTTGACGCGGCGCAACCCTTATTAGGGTTTCGTTTGGCACCGTTTTAGACATACTCGAGACTCTTAAAACCCTATGATCTAGGGTTTGTTTATTAATTACTATTCTTAGGGTTTCGTTTAGTGTGTGGGGTGCTGGATGATTGATTCGATACTTTGGTTAGAATATATTACCGATCTTCATTGCGTTGAGGTTCTGGACGTTGTAAACCCTAATCGGATTAGGGGTTTCATGCGGGTATTTTATATACGTGGCTTGTGTATAGGATCTGAAAGTGGGTTTGAGAGATGGTCTGGTTTAGGATGTTGAATACGAGTGCTCTGCTAATTCATTTTCATTCTGGGCTGCTGCTGGAAGTTCATTACAGTGGCGCTGCAATAACCATTTCATTTTATGTGCGTTACTATCCATAGTTCATGTATGAAGAAGGCGCTTCGAGCTGGTACTCGGTTAGTATGGGATTGTTATTGGTTATGAAGGTGGTCTGCTGGTTACCTACTTTGGTTCTCGTTTGGGAAGTTATTTCCATATAATTAGTTACATCCGTATGTGGTGCAACTGTTATGGAAGATATTTGTAGTCATTCGTATGTCTACAATGGAAGTAGTGTATTACGGACACACTTTTTGGTCACCGGATTGGGATTTTTATCTCTGTTGCCATTGTGGCCGTAGTAACATTCTAGTACGTCCACATATCATTCTTATCTTCGAAATACGTAACGATTGTTATTGACATTTTTACAGTCATTGTGGCTGTAAATTGTGTAGCGTCGGTGTTGTTACATACGTGACGATCTAAGTTGGAAGCATTGCTTTTAAATCATATTTTTTTAGGTTTCTTGTATCTTCCAACTTTTTGGTAGTCATAAGAGTGGCCTGTCACTCTTATGTTCGGTTTTTGGTTGTTGCACATTTTGTTGTGTGCATGATTATGCCCATGTAACGGGCTGTGATGTTAGGATTTCACCTACATCCGTTGTACTTAAATGTTTTTTTGGTGTAATATATTTTACCGGGGAAACCCTTTACTCAAAAAATAAATTATATAACGTTTATTAAGCTGGTGGGAGAAAAAAGCCACAATTAACCTCTATGAGCTTTAAAGAGATCCAACTACTCCACGCTTAGCATCTAACTTATATTCAACTCTATCATTTTTCGTTCTTTGCAAAATTTTAAAGTTAAGGAAACGCTTAGTCTCGAAAGCTAAGGGGAAAGCTAGAATGCAAAACTCGGTCAAGTCAAAATATCCTAAGTTCTACAGGCCTACTTATTACTAATATCTAATAATAACTAAGAGTTTTTTTAAGCACAAATAAAGCAAAAACTTAGGTCAAAATGGGGTTGCAAGGGACACAGCAAGGCAGAAGCATGATCACATTTTGATAGAAATCCCCCCCTCCACACTTAGAACCGAACATTGGCCTCAATGTTTAAAAATATCGGGTGCCACCCCACACTAAAGGACGAAAAAGGAAAATGCTAGAAATTCCAAGTGTGAAAGGGGAAACACAATAACTACATGATCAGGATTGAGGATTTCAAAATAAGCAGAAGATTAGAGACCGGATGATTGGAGGATTGAAAACAAGCACGGGTCTTCACGATCTTAAGGAATCCTACAAAAATGGTACCACACACCATAGAAAGAAGCACGCCACACACTTGGGCTATAAAATCACACACTTATTTATTAAGAAAAATATAAAGAAGAACAGACATGGGTTGCCTCCCGAAAAGCACTTATTTTTGAGCGAGTCTCTAACTTAACTCTCCCTGAATTCCTTTGTCCTTAAGGCAAAAACAGAATAATGGAAACATCTTCATCAGACCTTTATTCAAAATATTTGGATGAACATTAATGATCTTGAAAGTTTCATACGTCCGATGAGATAATCCCAGAGTGAAAGATGGAACTCCTTTTGAAGTGAGTATCTCGGGATTGAACACTTTGTCTTCATTTTCGGATGAAAATGATAATAAGGTCTCAATCACAGTTAACTCCAAGTGAAAAAGGAGTTCATGATCAGAAGAGATAGGTAGAAAATTACGTTCCTCAAGAATTAAATCCTTGTCTTTTAAATCCTTATCTTTTGATTCATCATTGAAAATCTGAGTTCCACCCAAAATGAGTATGCTTGGGTTGAACACCTTGTCCTCATTTCTGAAGGGAGATGATAACATAGTAGCAATCTCAGATGACTCAGATGTCACACCCCACCAAGGCGGAAACGCGAGGGGTAACTTATTAATAAACATCGCACAAGATGATAGATTAAAACACCATACATGATTGAGATAAAAGAAAGTTATCCGAATTACAACAATACCAAATACAAGTTTAAAGAGTACAAAAGTCAACATAAGTTATTTTTTTCTTCCGAACATGGTATCCCAAAAGACAGTAACTTGGAAGAAAGTAGACATTCTTGAACAAGTCCAAATGCAATTACACTAAGTTTCCACCTTAGGAATGTCACCTGAAAAGTATGATAAAAATGGTCAACTATCGAAATAGTTGATGAGCTCTCAAGATTATGCACCAAAATGAAATTTTAAGGAAATAATAAGTAGATGTCCGATAAAAGTTTGCCAATTCAATGGCAAATTATCAAAAATAGTTGTCCAAACCAAAATTAATTTCCAAATAAGTTGAGAGTCCAAAACAAACCAATGTATATGTATGCTATAGTGATTATGCAAGGCACTACTTAAACGTATTCAGCCTAACCGTTCCAAACATCCGATCAAGTTCCAGTTTTATAGTGTAGCACAAACACTTAGTACTATGCACCCATGTGCGGGGAGTGAGGAGGGGCTAATCTCCTAATAAAGCTATCTATAAGTACTAACGTCTCAATCCCGTTGAGGGGGAAAGTGAGTAAAAAGTAGTGGCGGGTTCCAAACATACAACAACATACATATTAAGTTTAAGGTTCCAAGTTCAACACGTTTCCAAAGTTTAACAAGTTCAAATCAGAGTTCCATACGTTCAAAAAAAGTTCAAGTTCAAATGTGCTCAAAAGATTAATTACCTAAAAGTAATTATATAACAAATGACACATCATGCTTTCCACCCCAAAACATTTAAAATCATGTAAAAAGGAGAATGTGAGAAACTCACCGAATCTAGGAGTATCAATCGAGAAAGTTAACAAAGGAAGAAGAATGACATCAATGATTTCAACCGCGGCCTATAATAATAGTGGTCCGCGTATTAGGAAGTTATAATAGTTAGAATATGAATAACTTGCAATGATATGGAATAAAATATATTCCTACATGTATAAATCCTATGTCGAAGAATCCATGCTCAAGACGCAACCTACCATTTCCACACTTATGTTTTTCTGAAATTTTACAGGTTTTCCTAGTCGCTTGACGATGCTTAAAGAATTACTAAACAACCACAACCAATGCTCATCTCTCATTTCCAACCACCTATATGTATTGATAGACTACGGTAATTTTTTCAAAAACTATTGACAAGTTTAACCATTTCTTAAGAATACCATAACACAAAGTGTCCGAAACAGGGTCTGCTGGAACTTAGCTAATGTTGGACATGATCAGACCTATTTAAACTTTACAGAAAAATCTGGAAACATTAAGGAAGATCATAAATATTATGAAGATGCTACTGTGTGAATTTCATCAAAAAATATTAAGTTTTGATCCGCCTGCTCACTACATCTTTGGAATCTAAATTCTGGACTAGAATTGCAGTTTTGACAACACATTTTGTAAAGACCTTTTGACTAACTTATACTTACTGAAAATCCACGAGGCCTTTTTCATTGGAAAGTAGACTCACCGAACTTCCTTTTAGAGTCAAGAAACTCTATAAAAGCTTTTAAAATGACCAAGTTATAACGCACGCAAGTTGACCCAAAATTCTGCTCAAAATCGCCTAATGCATAATTTGACACAACAAGTTTCCAAACTTCCAACTAGCGTAGAAAACTCGTTTTTAGGAGTTATCGGACGCGTGAACTAGCGCCATGAAGCTACGGACACAACCTATCATAATCCTATATCAGAGCTCAGTTTACCATACCACAATTTTGCAGACAAGAGCCTAAACTTTCTGATCTAATTAGGGGTTCTATAATACCTACAAATCGCCAATATTTCGAATCAACAACAATTCTAATATGCTAAAACCAACCTATTAATCATGCTAATCATCCTAAACTATCCAATATCCCAAAAATGCAACATGCATGGCCATCAATGGATTCTCGACATAAAACTATACACGTGCAAGTAATATATAATCAAATCAACAAAAAAATTAACTAGGACACTTACAAAGATACAATGGAATAGTTAGAAGATCAAAATCATAAACCCTTATGGTTTCTTGACCTTGGCCGAAACCCACAAACACAAATCAAAGACTTGAAATTCTTGATTTGTTTCACCAAACTTGTTAAAAACACTTGTAATCAAACCCTTGATGCTTTAATTGTACCCAATTTGATAAAAACCCTAAAAATCAAAGTTTAATAAAGTCAAGAATTTGTGAAAAGTTGATGTATGCTGATTTTTGTTTGAAAAGGATGATGGGGATTTAGTTTAGGAGTGATTTAGGAAGTAATAGGAATGATCAATTTGATTTTTTTGTAATGATGGTGGTGGTTTGGGACTGCTCGTCGAACGAACAGAAGGAGGGGAAGAAAAATTGGTTCGTTGGTGTTGTGTGTGTTAAATAAAGGAAAGAATAGTGTATAAATAAAGGATATATCTTAGATTGTATCGACATATCATAAAAAAATAAAGTATGGGTGTTTGTTTGGTTGGAGATAACCGGCCCCCTTGTTGGGGGGGGGGGGGGGAAAGGGGTCCACCACGCTAGTAAGGGGGGGGGGGGGTGATCTTGAGGTGTATTTTCCTTCTTATTTGGTCTAAATATATACTAACAACTTGATATATATAGTCTCTTGAGCCCAAATCATTTTAGCATCATGCCATTATACTGAAGTTAATTATTATTAATAAACTACTGATTATTGACGCGTTATCGGACCAAAAACGCTGTATAAAGAGTCAAGAAGAAAGTGCTAAAATAAAAAAATAAAGTTCCCTGCTGAATGCTAAAACTATGGGATCAGCTGACTTCCATAAATAGCCGCTCAATAATCCATGAACTAATTCTAACTTAAAGGCTCTTAACGTACATTGATGCTAATCTTTTTTAGTTAAAACGATGATTTTTAATAAAATCGACTAAAAACAATAAAATAAATTCTATAAAATTTAGAACATAGAATTTGAAGCTCGGGATAAATAGCGATGTGAAACACGGGTTGCACATAGACATGCGTTAAATGCTAAAAGTAATATGACCACATAAAAGCAACTCCATATGTAATCTAGGGAGTCAATTATCATACATTTGCTTTCGGTTACTGACCTCAAAATTTACGGATGTCATAGTTTTCCCCTGTTAAAGGGAATGTCGTCTTGAAATTTCAGTTGCTCGTCCTAAGCCGTAGCGCTCGCGAACAGTTGCGGATACTTGCGTTTTATCTCGTCTTCTCGTTCCCAAGTAAATTCTGGCCCTCGTCGGGAATTCCAACAAACTTTACAATAGGAATCCAACTCCTTTTCAGCTTCTTTACCTCACGGTCCATGATTTCCATAGGTTCTTTAACAAAATGCAGTTTGTTGTCGATCTTGACTTCTTCTAACGGTACGTGCAAATTTACGTCGGCCAGGCATTTCTTTAAGTTTGACACGTGAAATGTGTCATGAATTCCTACAAGGTCTTGTGGTAAGCGCAGTCGATAAGCTACTGGACTGACTCGTTCGACAATCTCGAACGGTCCTACGTATCTCGGTGAAAGCTTGCTTCTCTTACCAAAATGTATCACGCCTTTCCTAGGCAACACCTTGAGTAGTACTTTATCACCGACACTGAACTCTAATGGCTTTTTATGATTGTCAGCATAGCTTTTCTGGCGATCTCGTGCGGCTTTTAATCTTTCTTTGATTTGCACAATCTAATTAGTAGTCTCCTGGATAATCTCCGGTCCAAATAGCTTACTTTCTCCTACTTCGGCCCAATCTATGGGAGTTCGGCACCTCCTTTTATACAATGCTTTAAAAGGAGCACATTTCACGCTCGAGTGGTAGTTGTTGTTGTATGATTTTAGGTGGTGTGGAGTTGATTTGGTGGAGATTTGATGGTGGTGGTGTTAGAGTTTTTCTGCTCGTCGAACAAACAGAGATGAGAGGGACGATATTTTTTTTGACTGTTTACACTATGTTTTTTTATTAAAAGGGAAGTGTTATATATAAGGAAGCAATCTAGAGTGTATCGACTCATAAAAATAAAATAAAAAGGATTTTTGTTTGGGCTTTCAACCGGCCAAAGGGGGGAGGGGGAAGGGGTTTGGGCTAAGGATACATATTGTTTTTAAACTTTGTATTACCAAATTTTGGGCCTAAGCATTCATTCAAATTTTTAATAATTATAAATACACGATTTTAACGCGGTTTCGGCCAAACGCGGATAAAAGTCGAAAAATAGAAAATTTGATATAAATAAGCTTTCGTAGCTAAAATATGGAGTTGTTGATTTCTCGATCGTTAAAACGAATAATTAACCAAAGCTCGACTCGGGAATAATTAAAATGACAATTTTTAATAAAACCGACTAAGGATAATAAAATAAATTCTATAAAATTAGAAAATAGAATCTAAAGCTCGGGATGAACAACGACGTGAAACACGGGTTGCACATAGACAAGCGTTAAATGGTAAAAGTAATGCGACCACATAAAAGTGACTCCATAAATAATTAAGAGAGTCTAATATCATACATTTGCTTTCAGTTACTGACCTCAAAATTGACGGATGTCACAGTTTTCTCATGTTAAAGGGAATTTTGTCTTGAAATTTCAGTTACTCGTCCTAAGCCGTAGCTCATGAATAGTTGCGGATACTTGCGCTTCATCTCGTCTTCTCGTTCCCAAGTAATTTTTAGCCCTCGTCGGGAATTCCAACGAACTTTTACAATAGGAATTCGCCTCTTTTTCAGCTTCTTGACCTCACGGTCTATGATTTCCATAGGTTCTTCAACAAAATGTAGTTTGTCGTCGATCTTGACTTCTTCTAACGGTACGTGCAAATTTAAGTCGGCCAGGCATTTCTTTATGTTTGACACGTGAAACGTGTCATGAATTCCTACAAGGTTGTGTGGTAAGCGCAGCCGATAAGCCACTGGACCGACTCGTTCGACAATCTTGAACGGTCCCACGTATCTCGGTGAAAGCCTGCTTCTCTTACCAAAACATACCACGCCTTTCCTAGGCGACACCTTGAGTAGTACCTTGTCACCGACACTGAACTCTAACGTCTTTCGACGATTGTCGGCATAGCTTTTCTGGCAATCTCGTGCGGCTTTTAATCTTTCTTTGATTTGCACAATCTTATCAGTAGTCTCCTGGATAATATTCGGTCCAAATAGCTTGCTTTCTCCTACATCTGCCTAAGCTATGGGCATTCGACACTTCCTTCCATACAATGCTTCATATGGGGCACACTTCATGCTCGAGTGGTAGCTGTTGTTGTATGAAAATTCTACTAATGGTAGATGAGTATCCCAGTTACCGCCAAAATCAATTGCACAAGCTCTAAGCATATCTTCTAATGTTTGAATGGTACGCTCACTTTGGTAATCGGTTTCGGGATGGTAAGCTGTACTTAAATCCAGTCGCGTTCCTAATGATTTCTGTAGTGATTGCCAAAATCTTGATGTGAAATAACTATCACGATCTGATATGATTGACACAGGCACACCGTGCCTTACTACGATCTCGTTGATATACAGTCTTGCCAACTTTTCTGTCTTGTAATCTTCACGGACGGCTAAGAAATGCGCAGATTTGGTCAGTCGATCGACAATGACCCAAATCGAGTCGTGTCCGCTACTGGTTCTTGGTAACTTGCTTATGAAGTCCATTATGATATTCTCCCATTTCCAGTCAGGAATTTCTAGCTGTTGAAGTAATCCTAAGGGTTTCTAGTGTTCTACTTTGACTTTAGAGCAAGTCAAACACTTAATAACGTACATGGAAATATCCTTCTTCATTTTGGGCCACCAATATAAGCCTCGAAGATCATAGTACATCTTGTCTGCTCTGGGATGTACAGAATACCTTGTAGCATGGGCCTCATTCATTATCAAAGTTCTTAAATTGCCATAGACTGGCACCCAAATTCGTTCAGCAAGATATAATCCACCATCTTCTTTTCTCTCAAGCTGTTTGTCTAATCCTTTCAACATTTCTGTGAGAGCGTTTACGTCCTTGGAAGCTTTGCTCTGAGCTTCCAATATCCTAGCCTTAATGCTAGAGTGAATTGTCATGCTCATAGCTCAATCTCGTCTCGGTTTCAACTGTTCTTTCCTACTCAATGCATCAGCTACTACGTTCGCTTTACCCAGGTGGTAGCGAATCCCGCAGTCATAATCGCTGAAGAGTTCTATCCACCGTCTTTGGCGCAAATTTAATTCTTTCTAATCAAAAATGTGCTTAAGGCTTTTATGATCAGTGTAGATAACACTTTTCGTTCCGTACAAATAGTGTCTCCACATTTTAAGAGCAAATACCACTGCGCCCAACTCTAAGTCATGAGTGGTGTAGCTCTTCTCATGGATTTTGAGTTGTCTGGATGCGTATGCAATTACCTTGTTCCTCTGCATCAAAACGTAACCAAAACCTTGATTCGAGGCGTCACAGTAAACTACAAAATCATCTGTGCCCTCAGGAAGTTCCAGAATAGGAGCATCACACAACATGTCCTTCAATGTCTGTAAGGAGTTCCTGCTCACCACCCCACTCGAACTTTTTGTTTTTCTGAGTCAACAGGGTGAGAGGTTTTGTAATCTTCGAGAAATTTGTGATAAATCGCTTGTAATATCCTTCCAATCCCAAGAACGAACGAATCTTGGTTGAGGTCTTTGGGGGCTTCCAATTTTTCACTGCTTTAATTTTGCTGAGATCCACATGTATACCTTTACTGTTCACTACATGGCCGAGAAAATGAACCTCTTGTAGCCAAAATTCGCACTTTGAAAATTTCCTGAACAATTTCTCTTTTTCAAGCAACTCCAATATCAATTTTAGGTGAACTTTATGCTCCTCCTTGGACTTTGAATAAATTAAGATGTCATCAAAAAAGACAATGGCAAACTTGTCAAGATATGGCCTACATACGTGGTTCATAAGGTCCATGAATACCGCGGGAGCGTTAGTCAGTCCGAAGGGCATGGCCATGAATTCAAAATGTCTGTACCTCGTCCTGAATGCAGTTTTGGGAATAACTTCTTTGCGTACTCTCAACTGATGGTAGCCAGATAGAAGATCTATTTTCAAAAAATATCACGACCCTTGCAGTTGGTCGAACAGGTCATCGATCCTAGGAATAGGGTAGCGGTTCTTAACAGTTAGCTTATTCAGCTCTCGATAGTCTATACACATATGGAACGAACCATCCTTCTTTTTCACAAACAACACCGGTGCTCCCCAGGGTGAAGAACTAGGTCGTACAAAACCTTTTTCTTGGAGCTCTTTAAGTTGGTTGGACAGTTCTTGCATTTTTGTAGGTGCCAAACGATAAGGTGATTTTGCAACAGGCATAGCTCCAGGAATAAGATCTATGCGAAACTCCACTTTACGAGATGGGGGTAAACCCGATAAATCTTTCGGAAACACACCAGGGAATTCACCTACAACAGGAATGTCTTCGAGTTTTGGCTCGTTCACCTTCATGGCCTTCAACTGTTTCAGGTTTCCTTTGGGACGTTCTCTATGAACTTCTAAAATATCCCCGTTAGATAACAAAATTTGGATAATTTTCTCATAGCAAACTATCTTAGCTTTCAGCTTTGACAACCAATCCATTCCTACGATAACGTCAAAACTACCATATCCAAAGGGAATCAAATCGATGATAAATGTATGACCTTCTAGTTCAAGTCTATAACCTCAAATAATCTTATTAGTTTCTACTTTAACGCCGCTAGCTATTTTAATCTCATAACCAGGCCTTATGACACTAGGTTTCATGTTAATTAATGGCAAGAAGTTGGTAGATATAACGCTATAATCAGCACCAGAATCAAACAAAACTGTAGCAAAATGATTGTTTAGAGAGAATGTACCTGTCACAACGTTCGGGTCTTGTGAGGCTTCAGCAACACCTAGGCCAAAAG
>BQNB010007173.1:0-45597 GCA_026074375.1 Tanacetum coccineum | reverse complement strand
CGATGTTGGAGTTTTCATATAAGGTAGAGTCTGGTGTCATAATAAGTAGAATAACCTCTTGTCGACTCGCTATCGATGTGGATTCGAGATAAAAGGCACCGGTTTTACTTATTTAATCACAAAGTCGAAATATGTTTGCTACATCTTGTCGGAGGCGTGGCCGATGTTGTAGCCTACTAAAGGACTGAGGTTTAATAATGAAATGAGATTGGTCCATTCATGTCTTAAAGAGCCTTAGGGTATATGACATGAATGGTGCCTTGCTTAAGTAGCCTAATAAAAAGCCAAATTTTGGTCGCCTCGATGTGGACTTTATTCTCGATTGCATTTGATCTTTTGAGAAGGGCTAGGAGCTAATTATTGCGTTCTTAACCATTACACTTTATTTTCTGAATTAATAAGTATCGAAACAAAAGTCTTAAAGAGCCTTCGGGTATATGACTTAAGTAAAATCCTGAGATACAAAAGTAGGATTTGCGGGAGGAAAAGTAAGTACACAATTAGTATTTATGAGTAGTGTTAGTGTCATGACTTGTAATTAACAATGATCTTGTTTTTAAGCTTAGCATGGGAAAAGTGAAAAATCGGGGATGATGAAGTTATCTTTTAGACGCTTAATTGTGCTTTTTGTTCTATGATCCTAAAAGTTACCAATGTGGTAATGAAAACATTGCATTATGTCAACACAAATAAATTGTAGTTAGGTAGTTAATAATCAAGAAAAATCATAAAAAGAGAAAAATCTTAGAAAATGGGAAGTCGGGTGTTTTATAACTTGTGATCTCTTATCTCTCTCAAACAAAACTCTTTGCTACTTTTCAAAGGTTTAGTTTGGGGAATTTTCGAGGTATTTGGTTATAAGGCATGTGATATTGCGTGAGGACACACAATCGTTTAGTTTGGGGAATTTTGATAAGTGTAGAATACACATATCTATTTATGCTTAAAATAACCCAAATAAACCCAAAACGGATCAAAAATGGCAAAAATGTGCTTGTATCTGAGTTTTATGTGTGCAGGTATGGATATGTCAAATATTGCAAGAAATCAGTCAAAAACGGACACGAGAACGGATGAGTGATCAAGAAGCTAAAGAAATCAAAGCCGAAGCCAGAGAGATCATGCCTCAGCCTTCTACAAAGTCAACTGCAGCTTCCACAGTCAACTTACAAAGCCAGCACCACTCTTTGTAACCACAAGGACTGTTTTTGCAATTGGTGAAAGTTAATTATAATTTGAAAAGAGGAAAACCAAACACAAGGGCCAAAGATGTAATTGCTCCAAAGATATATAAAGCGCGGGTCAAAGTCCGGGTCAAATAAACCCGTGGACCCCCTTTCAGCCAATCATAAGCAAAGCCCCAACCCGACCTAACCCGACCCTAACCCTACCCAACCCGGCTACTCTTATAACACATTTACACTTACTGTTCATTCATTTTTTACCCAAATGCGATCAAAACTTACACACACACACGAACACACTCAAGAACACCATGAACCCTAGTCAGTCAATCTTTTACCCACACCCAAATTAACCATAGGGTTAATGATCCCCTCACACCCCTTAACCCATCCATCACTATCAATCATAAACCCAACCCAATCCACCCTGGCAAAATAAAACGATCTCATTGGTCAAGTTGCGTGGGAGTGAGTGTATACACTCACATAACTAACACACATATGCCACGTCAACGATCCGGGTTTATACAACTTTAATCCAACGGCTTACGTTCGAGATCAAGGAGAGAGAATGATTGAAGGGCTGAGATGAAGAGGATAGAAGGATCTAGAGGATGGCAAGAGGTGAAGCTTCGGGTATAAATACCCCTCATTCCAGCTTATGAAAGGGTGAAAAATTTTTAGTTTATTTTTGTAGTAGTTTAATTTTTTTCGATTCAGTATTGAGTAGTTGTTTTATTTGTAATTTCAATTTCATGTTATTTCATTTCGTATTGTAAGAAACTTTATTTCAGTTTTTAATAAAAGTATTATTTCATATTAATTCGTGTCTTCATTTAAATTCTGTCGAAATATTGGTGTTTGTGTTTGTTATTGCTGATTCGATCAAGGCTTGATACCATCTTGGAAATTGGATGGCTGCTATGGTATCAAGAGGGTTTAGAGCTATTGGTTAGCATATAGGCTTAGATTAAGTTGTTGTTGATTCGAGAATAAGCTTATGTGAATAAGCCATAAGCTCCCACTTATCTTATTGTTGTTTCCTGTTCATGCTGGGAACACCAAGGTACACACTATTTGTTTTACATTTGTTCTTTTTCTTTTTCTTAATAAGCTGTTAGTTATTTGAACTAGTAATCTGTCTCATAAGAGTTAAATAAGCTGTTTAGATTTGCTAAATAGTTTGATTAAGTAGATTTTATTAAGTAGTTAAAATCTGTCAAGTGCCTTGAATTTGCTTTGCTTATTTAGTTTAAGAGATAGAATTCTAAGTTGCTAGAGCTTATACGCTAATAAGCTTATTCAGCTTATTTTAAATAAGTTAGAGCTAAGATTTTTTAAAAAGTTAAGGAAAATAAGCTGTTTTTTATATAATAAGGATGCTGGTTGTTGGTTGTTAGATGCTTCAGGGGCCTGTCTTGCATTTTTTTTATAGTTTCTGTTAGTTTAAATTTACATAGTTAGTCCTTCGTTAGTAGCTCAGTTAGTCCTTTGTTAGTTAGTAGTTAGATTGTTAAGTCCCTAGGTTAAGGGACTGCTTCTGTCAATTGATCAAACTTTGTGTTTTTTATATAAACCTAAATTTTCCCCGCCTACCCTTATCTTTCTGTTTTGTCACTTTCGGCCCATGTGTTTTGGTTAAATTGGTTAGGTTAATAAAAAATAGTTTAATTAAATAATAAAATTAGGTTTTTTAGTTTAATTAGTTAAATTAGTTAATAATTACTAGTTTAAAATTGGGGCTTTTTGTTCCATAATTTTTCTGCACATTTTTAGAGTTTAAAAACCATTTTTCTATATTTTTAAGATTTAAATTGTATTTGTTTTCTTAGATGTTGCATTTTATTTACTTTCGTAATTAGTTTAATTTGTTAATTAGTTGTTTAATTGTGCCTTTAATTTTAGTAGTATAAATAAATCAAAAATATCTCTTTGCTTATTCAAATCAATCATTCCGAACGAGATCGAGGTTTCCATTGCATGAGTCGTTGGGGAAAACGACCCGGGTGATCATACTTACCCGGTCAAACATACGTATTATATATTATATTATATATATTTTTGAGAGTGAATTTTATCAAGGTAACTTGGTAACTTTCTTAATTACTCTCGGGATTATATTATTTTATATTATATTTTAGGTATATAAAACTACGAATCAGTTTTTGGCGCCGTTGCCGGGGACTTGTGTAAGCGATTCCTTCGTTTCGAGTTTGTGAATTTGGTTTGAAGATCCTTTCGTCCTCGAAAGTTAAATTTTTGTCATAAATCCAAAAAATCCAAAAAAATTAAAAAAAAATATAAAAAGTAAAAAAAAATATTTTCTTTTTCTTTTTAGTATAATTATCATATTAAAAAATAAAAAAAATAGAAAAATCAAAAATATAAAAAAATTGTCTTAATTCAGAAAATAAAATTCACCAAGTTGGTAAAAGAACACCAACAAATAATATCTTCCCCAACAAAAATTCTCTATGAGATAATATCATTTCAATTTCCCGTGACTTGCCAAGTGTTCCCAAATCATATCAAAGATTTAACACTTCCTTTTGTTCATCTACATTAACGGCTCACCTTGAAAAGCATTCTTCCAAGCGAGCTACCCCGTGAAGTAGTTGATTATTTGGTTTAAGTCTCTTTCGTGTAACCGTTAAAATTCATTGAAAAAAAAAAAAAAAAAATTTTAGTGTAAAGTCTTGCTTTTTAATTGTTAGTTTTTCTTTTTATGCGCACTCGTTCGCAATCTCGTAGACGTCGTCAACAACAAACTCTTCCGGTTGAACCAATTGTTGAACAAAACGATTGTTTCCAATGCCAGCCAATCGACGATGCCCAAATGTTACAAGCACACTATCGAAGGGTATGGGATGCTTATATTGTTCCATCCACCGATCAAATGCACCAATTTCGAGCTTAAGCAACCTTTAATCAATCTTGTGCAAAGTAATAAATTCACGGGTAGACAAGATCCCCACAATCACCTTCGATTTTTTAATAAAGTCACTTCAACGTTTAGACATCCCGAAGTTCCGAATACTTCGGGTAAGCTTTTGCTTTTCCCTTTTTCTCTAACGGTGAAGCCCCGAGATTGTTAGACAAAGACCACCAAGTATCAAATTCCACATGGTATGACCTTTTTTCAAAATTCATAAACCAATACTTTCTCACCTTCAAAAACACTTACTATCGAAATGAGATCATTACTTTTTTAATCAAAAACAAAACGAAGCCTTTAATGAAGCAGGGAACGTTTTAAAGGACAACCTTCGTCAATGTCCTCAACATGGAATTTTCGGAACTCCACCAACTCGATACTTGTTACAACTCTTGAATCAAGACACAGAGATGCCTTAGATTCTGCAGCAAGTGGCAATTTCTTGGACAAAATGCCTCAAGAAGGTTTAGCGATTATTGAAAGCAAGTCAAAAGTTCGTTACTCAAGAAGTCGTGCTAATGATTCAAGAGTGAGTACGGATGCTCCTCTTTCTAATTCTTCATCTTCTAATAATCCTTTTCTTTCGATATGCAACAAATAAGCCGCTCTCTTGAGGATAAGGATGACGATCCAAGATGATCCAAATGATGAATCAATTGATAGCCATAGTTGTTACTACTCCTGGCACACCGTCAAAGCAGTTGAGGAAGTAATGTGTTACTTTGGATCAAATCAACAATTTTAACCCTTTGTCCTTAACTCGAGTGGAAAACATTTTCCCGTTTTTCATGACATATCCAACAATTTCAACAAACCGCAAGCATTGGTATTTTCTCCAAAGAAACCAAACCTTCAATTTGGCAAGGAGTGTAGAGAAAGGCATTGGTTGTTGGAGGGCAAATGAACCACCAGGTTTCAATCAACCAAATGTCCAAACCAACCAAAACCGTTATCAAGGGACCAATTCTAATTTCAAACCAAAACCGTGAGGAAACTTTAATCAAAACTGACCCAAAACACCCAAAATCAAGTGCTTTTTTTATATAAGTTTATCAAGCTCCACCATATCAAACACCAACCAACCAACCACCAATCAATCAAGTTTTACCTTACCAACCTCCAACAAATAGTGTTTTGAAAACAGATTTTGAAAACTACGTCAAGGCAAACGATGCGGTGTTGAAGAATGTTCAAAATCAAGGTCAAAATTTGCAGAATCAAATGGCTAATGTTACAAGTTGTTGACAAGTCTTTGTGATAATTTCAAAAATTCAGCCTCTACTTCAAATTCAGGAACTCTTCCAAGTCAAACCGTAACTAACCCTCGTCAGCAAATTAATGCTATCACCACAAGGAGCGGTAAGGCTTTGGAAGAACCTTCGATTCCTCTTGTTCCTTCACCCGATGTTTCAAAACCTCAAAAAGAACCTGAACAAAACCCCCTAGACCCCCGTCAAACGGAAAAAGTGCGAAAATCCAAAATTGGAAAATACCCGCACCATGTCCATCTTCGGAAGAAGATTCCATTTTCATTGAAATCCCAAAACCAAAAGCAAAGAAACCGTTAGTCTTGATCCTAATCCTAATTCGTACCCATCTAAACTTCCATATCCTGAGAGAATGAAAGTGAGAGAACACGATAAACCAAGTGCTCAACATAGCCGGTTCTTGAAAATGTTCAAACAACTTCGTTTAGAGATTGGATTGAAAGATGCTCTTGTCGAAATGCCAAAGTTTAACAAATGGTTAAGCTCGTTGCTAAGAAACAAAGAGAAGCTTGAGGAGATTGCTATTACGACTGTGAATGCCGAATGTTCCGCTATCATCATGAACAAAGTCCCCGAGAAACTCGAAGATCCGGGAAAATTTCTATCCCATGTGCTTTACAAGAACTCAAAAGGACTAGTGCTCATATGCTTTAGGCCGATTCAGGAGCTACATTAATCTTTTACCTCATTCTATCTACAAGAAACTTGGGCTTGAAGCATTGACTCCTACTCGTATGACACTCGAAGCTGCCAAACCGTTCCATTCGCACCCGATAGGGGTATATGTCTGAGGATGTTAGTTAGAGTCGAATGGTTTCACTTTTTCTTGCCGGAAAAATTTTTTTATTTTGTGGTGGTTAATTTTGAACCCGACCCGAGAGTGCCTATTATTCTAGGAAGACCTTTCCTTCGAACCGCAAAAGCTCTAATTGATCTGTATGAAGAGAAATTGACTTTAAGAGTAGGAAAAGATGAACTTGTTTATTATGCCGATAAATCTGAGAAAAACAAAGATAAGAATTGTGTTCACGCCATCTCTATTATCGATTTTTCGAAAGAAGATCCGTTTTAGTGGCAGTACCACTAATTCTCTTCATCCTAGTTCTTCTCCGGTGAAGACTAGTGATAATATTGAGAAGTTCACCGATGAACTTGCTCCTTTGGATTCGTTACCATCGGGTAATGATGACTCAACTCTTAAGAAGGAATTTCATGAAGTAAATTTTCAAGTTTACTCAAATCCTCTTTTCGAATTCGATGAAAGTTTCAAATCTAGCAACGTGAATCCGCTCTTTGAAGAAAATAATAAGGATGTCGAGATTAAGTCTTCTTCTTCCTCCACACTTACTTCACCGGAAGCAAGTGAATTAGAAGATTATCTTGAAAAAGATTCGATTCCACCGGGAATTGATCTTACCCTCCCTACCACCCTTGAAGTTTTAAGTAGCAATCCTACTTTCCCTACTCTCACCAAAGAGAAGGTTTGTGCATGGGAGACGCCGATGTTTTTCTCGTTAGTCCGATTTGTGTGGAAAATGATGACTCGAATTGCGATTAGGAAAAAGATAATTTGTATCTTGGCAACTTATTTACATAAGAAACCAAAAATTCTTTCTCGTCCTCAAGAAGTTGAAGAAATCAAGGAAAAAGAAGATGAAATTTTCACGTGATGTTCCAATCAATATCATTGTCATGCCAATTCAAATCACTTTCGATAATCCAATTGATTTTAATGATCATTTTTCCAAACCAAAGGATTTGAAAAAGGACTTACCCATTTCATTTGACTCTACCTCAACAAGTATTTTACCACATCCTTCTTTAGTTCCGACTCGCCTTTCACTGAATAACTGCGGAGGGTTGTCGGCTAGTGTTTACCTTGAATTCTCATCGGAAACAAGGATAAAGTATTCCAAACCAGGTATACTAGTTTCTCAAGCCATTCATGATAAAAATCTTATAACATTAAAGGAGAAGTTAAAAGAGAACATTTCCTCCGGAGTTACGAAGAAAACCGCTACACCTTAGTCATAGTAGATGACTATTCTAGGTATACTTGGACTAGATTCCTTAAGGATAAAACGAAGCTTTCGATCAATTCAAAATATTTAGTAAGAAAATTCAAAATCAATTAGGATGTACAATAGTGTCAATAAGAACCGACCACGGTAGGGAATTGGATAATGAGGTGCAATTTGGAGAGTTTTGTAATGCCAATGAAATTACACATAACTTCTCAGCTCCACACACTCCTCAATCAAATGGCGTGGTTGAAAGGAAAAATAGGACACTTCAAGAAATAAGTAAGACTATGTTGAATGAGCAATCGTTACCAAAAAAGTTTTGGTGTAACGCAGTAGACACTTCAACATACATTCTCAACCGAGTCCTAATTAGAGCCATCTTAGGAAAAACACCTTACAAACTTTTAAGAGGTAGGAAACCTACTTTAGATTACTTTAGAGTATTTGGAAGCAAGTGCTTCATTTTAAACACTAAAGACTACCTTACAAAGTTTGACCCAAAGTCATACGAAGGTATCTTTTTAGGTTACTCTCAAAATAGTAAAGCCTACATCATCCTAAATAAACATACTAGGAAAGTCGAAGAATCATTTAACGTGACATTCAATGAAACTCCTCCACCCTCTAAAACATCACCCTTGGTGGATGATGACTTAGATAAAGAAGAAGCAATTAAGGTTACCGAAAAGAAAAACCTAGAAAATAACATTGTGGATGAAACTTTAGAGATTGATGAAATAGTCAATATTAAGGAATCTAGGAACCATCCATTAGAAAATGTCATAGGAAACCTTAACCAAACCCCTTAGATCACAAGCCCAAAACCAAAATAACTTCTTTTGTTTTATATCAACTATAGAACCTAAGAATGTGAATGAAGCCTTAACGGATGATAGTTGGATAGTCGCTATGCAAGAAGGATTAAATCAATTCATTGCAAACGATGTTTGGGAATTAGTACCACAACCTAAGAATGTGACAATCATAAGAACTAAGTGGGTGTTTAGAAATAAGTTAGACGAGAATGGTGTTGTTTCTTGAAATAAGATTGGGCTAGTTGCTCAGGCTATAATCAACAAGAGAGCATCGATTATGATAAAACTTATGCCCCAGTTGCTAGACTTGAGTCTATTAGAATACTATTAGCTGATGCTTGTGCTTTAGATTTTAAGCTATTCCAAATGGATGTAAAAAGTGCATTCCTGAACGGTTTGATCAATGAGGAGGTATACGTAGCACAACCTCCAGGATTCATTGACTTTAAAAAACTGAATCATGTTTATAAACTAAAGAAAGCTTTATATGGTATTAAACAAGCACCCAAAGCTTGGTATGAAAGATTAAAAGCCTTTCTTTATTATAACACTGAATATTAATTAGACATGTAGATAACACACTTTTTACAAAGAAGAAAAGTTCAAATCTCATCATCGTTCAAATATATGTCGACGACATTATATTCGGCTCGACTTGTCAAGACATGTGTGATGAATTTGCCAAAATCATGCATGACGAGTTCGAGATGAGCATGATGGGTGAACTTAACTTCTTCCTTGGATTACAAATAAAACAAATGGATGATGGTATTTTCTTTAATCAATCTAAATATATTAAATAAATGCTTAAGAAATTTGGCTTAGAAGATTCTAAACCAATGAAAACCCCCATGTCCCCCGATACTAAACTCACGAAAGACAAAGAGTGTGAGTCAGTAGATAGTACCAAGTATCAAGGAATGATAGGTAGTTTATTATACCCAACGGAAAGTACGTCCGCTATCATATTTAGTGTCTGCCTTTGTGCCCGCTTCCAAGAGGCTCCCCAAACCTCTCACCTTGAAGCGGTTAATCGTATCTTCCGATACATTAAAGGCATTACGCACTTAGGATTATGGTATCATAAAGGGACCGGCATAGAAACTGTAGTTTATGCTGACTCTGATCATGCGGGAGATTATGTGGACAGAAAGAGCACTAGCGATATTTGTATGTTCGTGGGATGTTGTTTGACATCCTGGTTCTCGAAGAAACAAACTGCTCTTGTTATATCCACTACCGAAGCCGAATACGTAAGCGCCAGAAAGGCATATCAACAGGTACTATCGATGAAAGAAGCTCTTATCGACTATGACATACGACTCGACAACGTCCCGATCATGTGCGACAACAAAGGCGCGATTGACCTTAGCAAAACCCCTGTGCAACACTCTCGTACTAAACACAACGAAATACGTCACCACTTTCTTTGTGATAATGTCCAGAAAGGACATATCTCAATAAAAAAAGTGTCGTCCATCGACAATATCGCCGACATCCTTACGAAACCCCTTAAACGTGAATCATTTAATTATCTTCGTCTTGGTTTAGGAGGTTTAGGAATGATGGAACAGACATTCCATAAATAGTGTTCGTTCCCGGCTTTTATCCTTTTCTCTAGAGTCTCGCTCTCTAGTCCGCGTTTCCATTTCCTCGATAGTGACTAATTTAACAAATATCATCTGTATGAAGCTGTTATAATTTTTTGTAATTCACGAAATGCAAATTTAATTAGTCATGCTGGTCCTTTCCTCAGCGGTGAATATTATGTCAAAGAATTTTTATAATGTGCCAAAAAAACCTATATAATACGGGCGTTGGGCCCATTCCCCCATATCTCAGGGCGGCCCTTAAGACCCTCTTCGTGCGCCCCCTCTGTTTGGTATATAGGACCGCCAAACACACCCGAGCGCCTGCTAGTCGACGGGGGGGGGTAACACGAAAAAACCAAAACCTACACAAAAACTTAAAATAACCGACCCCTAAACACTTAATTTGAAGAGCAAATCAAAATATAATAATCAATCCTAAACATCATGAAGAGTCATCAATTGCTATAGCTCATTTATCTTTTTTTAGTGTCATATATGTTATAGGGTATTCATGATGAGTACACAAAAATTGAATATTGGGCCGCATTTCTCTTTCCGATTTTTTTTTCAATTTTGTATACATTTAGATTACTTAATGGATATAGTAGTGATAACTTAATATGCTTCCCTAGATTATAGGGCATCCATAATGTCTTCTAGGGACTTTCATAGTTTTGTATCGAAAAATTGATTTCTGAACCAAAAACCCCAATTTTAGTTTACAAATCGCAATCAACTTAGAAACCATAATAAAACTCATTGTTAGCATTGTTAATTACAAGCCTCTAAAAACATTTTTTAAAGCATGAATAATGATCTCATGAACAAAATTTGAGATAACATAATTTCATATGTAATTTTCAAAACAGGTTTTGGATGAGGAAAATCTTCCACAAATTATGGTGTAGGTTAGTTGCGCGTTAACTCTGTCTGATTTGTTGAGTTTCTTTGGATCGAATTTAATAGTTACTCTATAATTTGTCACATTTAGGCATCACTCCTTGAAAACAACTGTGTATATAAATGCTTTACAAGTAAAAGACCAGTTTAAAACATGACCATAAATAGCTTGTTTTTACTTTTAGGTGCGACAATGCCTCCGCACATCAACAGATAGATAAGGCATCATCAAAATACAGTAACTTACATTTCCACTCATATCATATATGGATATTCGGACAAGCCCACTTACAAAAACCCTATTGCTCGATATACTTGAAAAGATTGACACTTTAATATAGGGTAGGCGTTGTAAGTCACTCTAATTTTAATACATGTGTTCATATCCATTGCTAAGATTTGGATATTAAGTGGGTTTTGATTGTGTTTGTTGAGAATTATAAATGAAAAATTGGTTCTCGAGGTTTATAGGTCACATACGTTTCACTTTAACTCAAGGGTCATTTTGTGCGTCAACTTGCCCTTGTGAATTCAAATAGTCTGTCATTCTCTGCGTGCGAGCGCTCATTCCCTGAAAGGGATCTATCACTGGATGACTGACATCCATGATTCCCACCAGAACCCTCTGGAATGGAATCAGGAATATGAATAGTAGGTGAAGGGCTCGGAGAAGGGTCAGTCTGTGTCTCATGTTGGTCTATACTTAGGTGAGGAGGAGAGGGTATGGGTTAAGGTTCAAATTGTCTTTCTAAAGTGTCACCCTCATCCTTAGTTGGTTGAACTAACATAGAATCAAACAAAGGTGTTACATTCCCTGAAAAATGTTTTCCCTTTTCAACCATAAAAGAGAAAACTTTACCAGTCAAAGCATTAATAGGGAAATGGTCTAAGGGCACAGGCACATTCTTTAGCTGTGTATCCAAAAAGACTGAAATAAATCTTGGATACATAACAAACTTTTTCTTTGCATCCAAGTGTCGCATCATACCATTAAAAATTAATTTAGAAAAATTATATTTCTGATTAGTGGTTAAACAAATTACTTCTGTAGCAATATTAGTGGGAATTTAATCCCAAGAAGTGCTTTTAGAACTTATGCAGTGATTCATGGTATGAAAAAGAAATCTGCACTAGGGTGAAAACAGAGCTTTGTTAAATGTTAAGAGAGCTAGGTCCCCCTCATATCCCATTAGCTGAATAGCATTAAATATAGCCTGATTTGGCAAAGAATCTATCCTATCAGCATCATCAAAAAGAAGATCACTTCTTATTGATGCCTCTGAGATAGACACAGGCTTGCCAGCTACTTTGGCTATAATATACCTAACATTGTTGATTATTTTGGATTTAGCAGACATCCAAAACTGTTCAACAAATGTAGTAGATACTACAGGACTTACAGTGAGAGCATAGTGAATGGATCTTCGCGTAAAAAAGCTGATAATCTCATGAAACTCTGTATTCACATCAGTCTTTTCCAAGTAAGCGACCATGTTGTGCTTAGGGCATGATTCAAGAACAGCCATACTTGATGAATTGATAAGCGACGATGAGTAAAAGATTAGGGTTTGATAGAAGAAAGCGATTAAGAGAGTTTACGTGAGTAAACTGTGCAATTGAGATGGGTTTATATAGGTTGAACAAACCCAAAATCAAAGAAACCGTTTCAATTTACACTTTAGACCCTTGGCGGTATTTTCTCCAACGTCTTTATAGCGGTACTATCTTTGCCCAACGGTATTAACTTTGCACTGTCGGTACTAACTTTTGTCAACCAAAGAATGAACAAGTCTGGCAACAACAGTTCTTCAGTACCATCTATATCTCTTTCCAATGACTCTCTAAAACCCAAATAACTCCATGAAATTCATCACTATGGTCAAGATTCTTCTGCACACTGAACACTTCATACAAACTGTACAACAAATCATATTGCCTCCCCTTAGCTAATGCAGTTTATGGATTGATCATCCCAATAGTAACTACCAAGAACTGGAACCTGTTAACATCAAATGCCTTGGTTAGAAGATCAGCAACATTGTCATCAGTGTGTATCTTTAGCACCTGGATAAGTTTCTTCTCATAAGCATCCCTAATGAAGTGGTGCCTAATTGCAATATGCTTTGTTTTGGAGTGAAATACTGGATTCTTTACAATGCATATAGTACTCTCATTATCAATGTAGATCTTTGTGTTCATGAAATTGAACCCATAGTCTAACATTTGATTTTGAATCCACAAAACTTGCCCACAGCAATTTGCAGCAGCAACATATTCTGCCTCTGTAGTAGAAGTAGCCACAATTGTCTGCTTTTTGCATTGCCATGAAATAAGTCTCCTGCCAAGAAATTGACAACCTCCTGTTGTGGATTTCCTGTCAAGATTTGCTCCAGCATAGTCACTATCTGAGTAGGCTTCTAGGTCAAATGATGACACTCTAGGATACCAAAGGCCCAGTTTGGGTTTGCCTTTTAGATACCTAAAGATTCTCTTCACAGCATTTAGATGGGAGGTCTTTGGAGTGACCTGAAACCTAGAACAAGCACAGACTGCAAACATAATATCAGGCCTAGAAGCAGTCAAGTACATTAAAGAGCCAATCATGGATCTATAAAGGTGTACATCCACATCACTAGCTTCCTCATCCTTGACTAAAGGCTTCTGGGTCTCAATTGGTGTACTAGCAGTCTTTACACTGGCAAAATCAAACTTCTTCAGGATTTCTGCAACATACTTATCCTGACTTATAAAAATACCATCTTCTTTCTGTTTGACTTGTAATCCAAGAAAGAAGGTGAGCTCTCCCATAGAACTCATCTGAAATCTACTCTTCATCAATGCCTCAAATTCATCACACCAAGATCTCTTTGTAGAACCAAAAATAATATCATCCACATAAACTTGTACTAACATGATATCATTTTTGTCCTTCTTAATGAAAAGAGTCTTGTCAATAGTTCCTCTTCTGTATCCACTCTTCAACAAGAGAGTAGATAAAGTAGCATACTTGGCTCTGGGAGCTTGGTATAAACCATAGAGAGCTTTCACTACTTTGTAGACCTTCTTAAGATACTTAGGATCTACAAACCTGGAGGTTGAGACACATATACCTCCTCATCAATTTTGCCATACAGGAAGGCACTTTTCACATCCATCTGATAGACTATGAATCCCATATAAGAAGCAAAGGCTAAAAAGATCCTAATGGCTTCAATCCTAGCTACAGGAGCAAAAAACTCATCATCATCTATCCCTTCCTCTTGCATATGTCCCTGAGCAACCAACCTTGCCTTATTTCTAACCACAACACCTCTTTCATCCTTCTTATTTCTGTAAACCCATTTTGTTCTAATTGCCTTCTTCCTATAAGGCAAATCTACAAGAATCCAAACTTTCTGAATCTTAAATTGCAGCAGTTCTTCCTGCATAGCATCAACCCAACTTTCATCTTCAAGTGCTTCAGATATCTTATTGGGTTCATTTTGAGACAAAAAAACAAGCAAATAAACAATGCTGGAAGTCTTTATGATTATTTCTTCTCTGCTTTTGAACTGCTGAGTTTGGATCTCCAAGAATTAGATTCGAAGGATGAATAGAGTAAATCCTTGATGTGGGAATAGGACTAACATTCACAATAGTTTCTAAATTTGTGAAGTCAGTCACTGCACCCTCATCATCATAAGATGCATTGGTAAAAATACCATCAGTAGGATGGTCATATATATCCTCAAGAGCAGGTATTTCAGAATCATCTTGGTCCGTATCAGTGAAGGATAGTCCACCATAAGCACTAGTAGTACTAACTGGTGTGCTAGCAGTATTAATTGTATTAGTACTACTAGCTTTAGCAGCTCCTGCTTGAAGAAGCAAATCCTCAGTATCTTTGGCAAACTCCTTTCTGAGAGCTTCAGCTGCATCATTAGCATCCTACTCTTGTCTTTTAAGCCTTTCAAGCTCATCCAAAAAGACTTGATCCTCCTTATCTACTGACTTCTCATCTATCTTTAAATCAGGATTTTTGTTAGGTTCTTCACATGCATTCTTTGCTTTTGAGCTCTTGACTGTTGAAGTATAAGAAGACCATATTGGCAGTACAAAGTAGTCCTGAGCAAATTCAGCTTCTATGTTAGAATTTCCTACATCAATATTATCTTCTGTACCTACACTATGATTAACTTCTTTTGGACCTGCATGTTTGTTAGCTTGATTCTATGATCTCACAGGTTGATAATTTATTGAATCAGTTAAATAAGCAAGATCAAACAGCCAAGTTGGTCCCTTTCCCTGCAACATTTGGTTATTTTCTAAAAAGGTTATGTGCAGATTTTCTTCAACTCTCTTGGTTTCTAAATTGTATACCCTAAAAGCCTTGCTTTGTAGAGAATACCCTACTAAAAATCCTTCATCTTTTTTCCCATCCAACTTTCCCAGGTGGTCAATGGTATTCAAGATGGTCACATGGCACCCAAAAGGTCTTATATAGCTTATGATTGGTATTTTACTGGTATTTTACCAGTTATAAGTTGTCATATTTTGAGGTTTGGTCACTAATACCCTATTAAGGACATAACAAGCAATACTAACTGCTTCAGCCCAAAAAGTGTTAGGTAAAAATAAATCTGCTAGCATAGTTCTAGCAGCCTCAATAAGGGTCCCGTTCTTTCTTTCGGAAACTCCATTTTGTTGTGGAGTTTTGGCATTACTGTATTCCCTCTTGATCCCTTTATAGACCCACATAATTCCATAAAAATCCTTGTTCTTAAATTCTGTAACATTATCACATCTAATAGTTTTACTTTTTGATTTAATTGGTTTTAATTTGTCTTATAAAGTCCTTAAAATTCCACTAGTTTCCTCCTAATTTCTGTAAAAAATCACCCAACTAAACCTGCTAAAATCATCAGTGATAACCAAGAAATAAGTCTTATGGTTTAAGCTCCTTACAAAAGTAGGTCCAAATAAATCCATATGCAGAAGTTGTAAGGGCTGACTAATAGAGCTCACTAATTTGGCCTTACAGAAGGCCCTGTGCTGCTTTCCTTTCTGACAAGCAACACAAGTGTGGTCATTTTGAAAAATCTTTGAAGGTAAACCTCTTACAAGGTTTCCCTTCACAAGTTTATTTAAGTTTTTAAAGTTAACATGACCCAACCTCCTATGCCATTTGTTAGATTCATTATTTGTGGCCTTTGCAATCAAACAGGCTAAACCTCCAGAAGGAACAATGTTCTCTAAATTGAAACTGTACATATTGTTTTGTCTAGGGATTCAAAGTAATACTTGATTTTCACCAGGTAACTTAAATTCAGGAGACAACACAAGACATTCAGTGTCTATGAAGAGAACCTTATTCTTTTTGTCACACATCTGTGACACAAAAAAAGAGATTGAAATGCTGTAGTTCTTTCACAAAGCACACATTCTCAAAATCTAACTTTTCTGTTTTTATTTTACCTTTGCTTCCTCCAAAAGCAATAGGGCCACCATTAAAGTCTTGATATTCAGCAAGGTAGGCCTTGTTTCCAGTCATGTGCCTTGAACATCCAATAACAACAATCCCTTTGATACTGTAAACTCTATTGGATAATCCTGCACATTAAATATGAGAGATTAGTTTCTCTTAGGGACCCAGCTTTTTGGGCTTGGGTCTGCCTAGTGGATCTTTGAAAGGAACATAATTTCTAGAACTTAATCCACCATTGTATTTGGAGACTTTGTTCCAGTAATATCTTTTGTGTCTCCAATTACAACCTGCTGAGGGCTTAACAGGCACTACCCTTTTTCCCCCAACAACACTAACTGCATTTACCTCAACAGTATTAACTTTTTGATTTGAAAAATTTGTTCTTAGTGTTGTTGTTATATTAAATGGCTTTCTAAAAAGTGAAAGAGTTTTATGAAAACCAGTTTTTGGTCTAGCATTATTTACATTAGGTTTAACAATATTAACTTTCCTAGCAGCATTAGCTGGTACTGCCTGACTGTTAAAATTATGCCTAGCAGTATTAACTGTGTTAGTACCGCTAGTTCTAGCAGTATTAACTTAAATACTTGCCAGTTCTAGTTAGAAACGTTTTGGAACAAAATTGGTTTTTTGATGATTCACCTCTTGCACATGATCCAAACTGCCTAATCTCCCTTTGACCAGACCCTTTACTCATCATATTGTTTAATTCAGCTTGTTTAGCCATCCTTTTCTCATGGAAATCGCAATCTCTAATAAGATGGCTAAAACTTCCACATACAAAACATGCCTTTTTGGTAAAACCATATCCCAAACCCAGTTTTTCATCAATAAACCACTACAAACCTTTTTGTCATTTTAGGGACTCTGACTACATTGTGTATTTGTTCTTTAACAGATTGCCTGGGAAGATTTTACATGCAAACATATTAATAAAAGCAAAACTAGGTGTTTCCTGTTCTTTTGTGGGTAGAGACACATGTTCATCTTCACTATCTGATTCATACTCCTCAATGATAGGAGCATCAGACCAAACTTTAGGTTGACTTACTACTTTGGGTTCATTGACAACTGGTTCAGGCATAGATTCATGTGTTTCTTCACTATAATTGGATTCACAAGTATTAAAGTCACTGCTCCTAGCATCAGATTCACTAGGTTTAGATTCTTTGGACCATATTAAATTGAAAGAGTCATCTATTTCTTTATCAAGGTCCAGAAGAAGTAGATCCCTGTCATTTGGAGGTGAACTGCATGCATCCCATCTGCATATCTATCATAGGACTATCTTTTATATCACTTGTCCTACTACAACACACTGAAAACTTTATTTTCATAACTTAAAACACCTTTATTCATTTGATCACCATACCCAAGCCCAGCCTTATCCCTAGCACTCATCTGACTATTTAGCAAAATATTAAGATTTTTAGAAGAGTTGTGCCATTTTTCTACTTTAGCTTTTAAATCTTCTTTTTCTTTTTCAGCTTCTGCCAATAGTTTCTTATGGTATGTAAGGACATCAGTTTTATCATCTAAGTCAATTTTCATAAACCTTATCTTTTCCTCATACCAAAGTTGACTTTGTTGATGAGCAACTAATTGTGCTTCAACTTTCTTTAAAGCTTGAGTATATGCCTGTATTTCTATACTGGCATCTCCAAGTTGTTCCCTCTGTTCATCATACAATTTTTTAAGTTTAGCATAAGACTCTTTACATTCTTTTGAACAAGAAGTTACCTCTGTGTCTGAGCCTGAACTGCTGCAAGCCATCAAAGCATAGTTCTCTTGTTCATCTTCTGAGTGACTGGTCCAATCAACACCTTCTCCATCAAGAGTCACCAAAGCTTTAGAGTCCTCCTGTTTACCAGATCTCCTCCCATTTTCTTTATCCTTATTCCCAGTGTTCCAAGCATCTCTCCTCCTACTATCTTGATTCCCCTTGGATCTGCACTCTCTAGCAAAATGCCCTGTCTTGTGACAACTATAGCACTCGACTTTGGTTTTGTCAAAACCAACTGGTTCCTTAGCATCAAATTGTAGCTTTCTACCTGTCTTTTTGTAGAACTTTTTCATTCTCATGGAAATCATGGCCACCTGCCATTTCAAGTCCATTTCTTCTAAATCAAACTCATCAAGCTGTTCTAGATCTTCATGATCCAATTGTGGGCAACTAGATTGATTTGCAAGTAAGGAGTATGATGAAGGATGTTCATATTGTGAGTTATGACCAGAAAAATTAGAAACACCATTAGCGGTACTAACATCATTAGTACTGCTAGTGTTCTTTGAAACAAATGCCATATTTTGCGTGCTAGAGGATGATGCAGTAGAGCCTTTAACATCAGACTCAAAGACTCTAAGATTATTATACAGATCATCAAAACCGAGACTGTCTACTTATGGCTTGGTCCTCATGATTAAGGAAACTTGAGACCAGGCAGAAGGTAGAGACCTAAAGAATTTCTAATTTGCATCTTCAGTGGAGACGCCTGCACCATGAATCTCTAATTGACTCAGAAGACTCTAAAACCTGTCATAGCCTTTATGTAGCCCTTCTGAGTTTTATACAAAGAAGCCTTCAAACTGTTGCTTTAGAATATACTTCTGCATCTTCTTTGATTCATCATTTCCACAAAATCTAGATTTGATAGCTTCCTATATTTCTTTAGCATCAGTCATTTTATGAAATTTAGCAAGATGATCTACTGGTAAAGCCATAAGTAAAGTTGTCCTTGCTTTTCTTTCTCTTTCTCTGGCTAAAATTTCTTCTGCAGTCTTGGGAGGCAGAACCTTTATTAAACCATTTGTATCAGTTGAGACACTCACGGGACCATTTCCTCTTTGAATAACTTCCCAGATAGGATAGTCTGTATGGGCCAAATAATGTTCCATTTTCATGGCCCATATGTCATATTCTCACTTCTTGAGAATAGGAAGTTTGATGGTTGAAACAGTGTAAGGGGTTTATTGTGTTGGTGTTTGTGGTGGTGGTGGTGGAATATCATCTTCTGATCCAGCCATTGAATAGCTTTGTAAGATAGAGGTTTATAACTGGTTTTTGTTCTTCTTACTCAGAGTTTCTCTACAGGCTCTGATACCACTTGTAGATCCCTTTGAATATAGATATTTCTACCTTGTTAAGGGTTGTAGCCAATATGGATAGATCCACACAAACTACAGGAGAAACAATGACTATAAACACTATAAGTTATGCGGAAACTAACTTATAAGTCTAAGAAGAACAATGAATATTGATAACTAAACTTTTGTATTAATCTGCTAAAACGATTACAGATTACTAACTATGAGATATAAGATTGTATATGAGATATGTCTTCTCTAATGCCGTAGGGTTCCTTTTATAGACCAAGGATAAACCCTAACAGACTTACAAAACGCGTAAAAGATAATGCATATCTTTTCCTATAATATCTCATGCATATCTCTTAAACGGTACTAACTATTTTATACTATCAGTACTAACTAACTTATCAGTACTAACTATTCTAGGTGTCAAGTCCTCTAAGTGGATGCCTAGGGTTTAGTAGGTTTAGCCTCAAGGTAATCAAGGCTAATTACTAAAACTATCGGTACTAACTAAATATTAAAATACTATACCGGTTTAACTAAAGTCAGGAAATGTGCCATGTTTATTTTTCCCAAAACAAACACCTTTCCCTCTTTTTAATATTTAAGCAATATAAATCTTTCTTTGTATGGGACAAGGTGGGTAAAACATAAAAATTTCCTTTTCATGTTTGGGGGGGACATTTACTTCCAAAACTTTGGGGTTTGTCCTGGGGGAAAAACACTTGCACCCAAAAAACCTTTGGATTTAACATAAAGGAAATTTTTTAACCCCATTCCCTCACAAAGTTCTTCCAATCCATTTATTATTCAAAAATTTGGTAACTTGGAAAAAGTTTAAAAAATTTTTGGGGGTTTTGGTAGGCAAGGGGACAGGGATCGATAACGCAGTTGCCATTTTAGTGTGGCTTGACTAAAATTTTATTCCAGGTTTGTTGTTTATTTAGCACTAAAAGGCATTGCAGTTATGGTATTATGATAAGAATAAATTTATTTCATTTGGGATAAAAAAATAAGGCTTCTATGATAGGGAATGTAAGTTTTGGTGTGGTAAGATTTTTCCATTTTTTAACCCCATGGAGTTTTGTTGAAGTTGTTCAAAAATGACCATTTCAATTTTGGCAGGGTGGTACTTTTTGTATTCATTCCCTTTTTTAGTATTTACTTTCTAACATTATAGAAATTCACTTTCTCACACCTCTTCTCAGTTGGGGGGATGGAATCTCCATTCTTCTATGTTTTAGGGCTTGTATCTGGGTACGCTCCTTCATTTTAAATAACTGTCTTTAGCCCTTTAGGCCAGGTTGTTTTTTTCCGAACTGTTGATGGCAATTGGGATTTTATAATTATTGTAGGATTAACCGTGTTCAAACGCCATACTGGATAGAAACTTACCATTTCTGAAAAATTTTTCAATAATGCCGTCATACCTTATTTATACTTTTTCTTTGGGGGGGTTTTTTTCCACCCAAGAAACTGGCAAAATCCTAAATGGAGTTTTAAGGCCATACCTTTGGGTCGACATTTGTGGAGGGGTTTTTGATGATTAAAGATTTGAAAATTGATGTTAGGGTTTATTGTTTTAGAGGGGAGTTTTATTTCAAGGGTTCTCTAAAAATCGAATTTTGGACATGGTAGTGGAATTGGGATAACACCTTAATCGAATGTATTTATTGAAATTCACCCTCCAAAAAACAAGCATTTTATTGGATATATTGGGTATAGCATTTAACTGTTATGCTTAAATCAGTAATTAACTAAAACCCAGCTAGAGTAGGGGTTTATGGGTTATTTTTTTTATGCCCTGGACTCAGCCTTTAATAACTTATTTGGACCTAACAGGCAGTACGTTAAGTGGAAAAATGCTAGGCAAGCATAAAACTTTTTAGTATTAGCTGTTGTAAAGTTTAACGCCCCCTCCACCCCATTTAGCAAGGTTGACATTTTAACTTTATTAAAACACTGGGCCAATAAACTCCTAATTATTCATTCCCCCCAAAAAGCATTTCATCATGAATTTTATGACTTCTTTCCTATCTTTACTTTCTTTCTATTTTTTTAATCTCACAAATGTATTTCTCTCCAATTTCCTTTTTCTCCAACCATATTCCACTTCTAATCTGTTTTTATTAAAAACACACACCAAAACTCCTTCTTTTCTATTTTTTCAAGGCTCACTTTATTATTTTCTCTCATTTCTTTTTCTCACACCATAAATTCACTTTAATCTATTTTTTATATTCACAAAAAAATCAAAGAGCCATTAACAGGAGGGACAGTTTTGGTTACACCCACAAAAAATCCATCAATTCCTTTTGTTTTTTTCCATGTTTGTTGATTTCCTCCCCAATTCTAAGTGTGGTTAAACCCTCTTGGGAGGAGGTGGGATCATAGGGGACTTGTTTAGATGGCAAGGCCTTAAAAAAAAACCGAAATTTGAACAGCTTCTGCACCCCCCCTTAAATATGGTCTTCTTTGCACCTAGGGAACCCACTACCTGGATCAGTTCTTTCAAGGGGAAAAAGGGGGGGGAAACTCATTAAGTGTTGCCAATTGGATTGGGGTTTCCCTATTTTTATTTACCCACTGTCCTGCTCTGATTTCTAAGCTAAGATGAAGCAAGTTAGTGGAAAAGCCCTTTTTTCCATTTCTGGTTCCTTCCCACATACCTTAATGGTGACCAGTCTCATTAAGGTTATAAGGGGGAAAATTAGGTCCACTGGGGATCTGAGGGATATTCTTAGTTGGGGGTCCCTTATGGGCTTTTCTTTTTCCCTTGGGTTTTTTGAAGTCCTTTTTTTGGGTTTAAAAAGGATCTGGATGGATGGGTGTTTGGTTTCAAGATTCAGATAGTTTGAAAGCAGTTGGTGGATGTTTGTGTGTTCAGTGGGGATTTTTCTTTGGACCCTTTCACCCCACACTTCTGTTTTGTTGTTTTGCTGCATTATTTCCATGTTATTAACAAAAAGCATTCCTTGGTTGGATTAATCAGCCTTTTCATGTTTTTAAGTAAAACACCATTTTAACTTCCCCTCAAATCCCCAAATAAACTTCAGAGGTATTAATAAGCATTACCAATAACTTGGCCCAATTCGATATTGAAAATTAATGCTAACAAATCAAATTGCCTTTGTGTGAGTTAATCTAAGCAAACAATTGTGATCAGTGTGGGGAATTCCTTTTGATCACTTGGAATATAATTCTCTTTTCTCTTAATGGTATTTCCCTGATGGAAGTTTTGGGATGTACTAAATCTTCAATTGTGCTCTTAGTTTTTGAAAATGCAAAAACACTGGATTCTTATAACTATTTGGGGTCCATATGTTGCCTTTCATTGTCAATGAAAAATCTTTGGTGTTTTTTTCATAAATGGTTGTAATCCATATTCATGTAGTTGTTTGGATTTTTTTTTTTAGATCCCCATTAACCAAACCTGTCCCCACCAAGGGCAATTAGAAGCAGCAACATACCTCTGCTTCAGTGGTAAGCTGTTAGCATGTATGGCCAAACTAATAGTCTTGCTTTTTGACATTTTGCCATTGAAAATTCAACCCTTCTTCCAAGGAAAATTGGAACAATCTTCCCTTGTTGTGGATTTTTCCGTCTGATGGGGCTTGCGACCCAAGGCTAAATCCACAAATTAGAAAAATAAAAATCCTCCAAGTTAAATGGTTGAAATTCTCTTAGGATAACCCAAAGGGGGCTCCAATTTAGTATGACCTTTTATAGTTTTATTAATAAAGATTTTCTCTTTCAAAAACCAGTGAAAGATGGTGAAGTCTTTTGGTGTTATAACTTTGGGAAAAACATTTGCCCAAATACCAAGTAACTATCAAAACAAACCATTTTTGGTCAGGGTTCTAGAAGCTTGTTTAGGATACATTCAATTTTTGATCCCATCCAATTGGAAATCAGTATAAATGAACATTTTTCCCACATCTTTTGCAGCTTCTTCATCCCTTGAGTAATTTGGCTTTTGTTAGGGTCTCCCCAATTTGAGTGGCTTGCTGGTTTTTTTCATTTTATAGTAAGCAATAATTTTAATATTCAAAACTTTTTCAAAAATATGTCCAGGCCAACATATTTGTCTTGGAGCTAATGAATGGATTTTCCATTTCATCTTTTCTATTTTTTTTACCTGCAAAACCCTAAGAAGGGGATACAGTGGAGCCTTCCCCCCCATAAATAGAACTCATCTGGAATCTCTTGTGCATCATATGTTCAAACTCAGTACATAAAGACTTTTTAGTAGACCCAAAGATGATGTCATCTACATACACCTGCACTAACAGGATATCATCTTTATCCTTCTTGATAAATAAAGTCTTGTCTATAGTTCCTCTTCTAAATCTATTTTCTAATAAATAGGTAGATAAGGTCGCATACCAGGCTCTAGGAGCTTGATGTAAACCATATAAAGCCTTTTCTACCTTGTAAACTTTGTTAGGAAACTCTGGATCTTCAAACCCTGGAGGTTGGAAAACATAAACCTCTTCTTCAATTGTGCCATATAAAAATGCGCTATTTACATCCATCTGATAAACAATGAAGTTCATGAATGAGGCATAGGCTAAGAAAAGCCTAATTGCTTCAATCCTAGCAACTAGAGCAAAAACTTCATCATAATATATACCCTCCTCTTGAGTGTAACCCTGTGCTACCAGCCTTGCCTTGTTTCTAACCACAATACCTCTATCATCTTTCTTGTTTCTGTACACTCATTTAGTACCAATGGCCCTCTTGCCATATGGTAAATCAATCAAATTCCAAACCTTCTGTAATTTAAACTGTAGAAGTTCATCCTGCATTGCTTCTATCCAGCTTAGATCTGTCAAAGCTTGGATCACCTTTTTAGATTCTACTTATGATAGAAAACAAGCAAACAGACAATTTTGAAAATCTTTATGGTTGATTCTCTGTTGCATTGAACTAAAAATACCATGTTCAGTCACATTCTTTGTCATCCTTCTGGTTTGAGGTGTTGAATGTATATCACCAATGATTTATATCAAGTGGATGATCCTTGTGAACTCTTGTAGATAGAATAGGACTGACAGGCACAGTTGTAGCCAAATTGTTCATGTCAGCCTCTGTACCAACTTCTTCATCATCATCATAATAGACAATCTCTTCCAAATTAGGCATATTTTGATCATTAATACATCCATAGACTATATTATCATCAACAACATTATTTCTATGTCAGCAGCACTAACAGTTAGACTAACAGTATTAATGTTGTTAGTGATGTTGACATTTGCATCCTGCTCTTGATTAACTCTTGGCTCCTCTGTATTTGGCACCTTACTATCTTTATTCTCTGGATGTTCAGAATCTATCTTTTCCTCCTCCCTTGATGGTTTGAATCTAGCATCAGGAGAATCCTTTGAACTTTTAGAGAGTGATGGATCAAATGTCAACAATGGTAGTAGTATATACTCTTGATCAGGTACTATCTTCTTCCTAGCTTGACCTGCATCAATGTTTTCTTTGGTACCTGCATTACTATTAGTTTGATTCCTTGCAATAACTGGCTTATAATTCATAGATATTGTTAGAGCATCCATATCAAAAATCCAGTTAGGTCTATTTCCTGTAATATTAGGTGTTTCTTCACTAAACTTAACATGCAGGTTCTCTTCTACTATCCTAGTTCTACTGTTAAATACCTTGTATGCTTTGCTATTGGTAGAGTATCCTACAAAGAACCCTTCATCAGCCTTTCCATCAAACTTACCTAGGTGATCTAATGTATTAAGAATAGTAACAGGACACCCAAATGGTCTCATGAAGCTTAAGGCAGGTTTTCTACCTAGAAAAAGTTCATAAGGGGTCTTGTTGTGAGGCTTGATAACTAACACCCTATTTTGAACATAACAAGCAGTATTAACTGCTTCAGCCCAAAAAGTTGTTGGCAATTTTGAATCAGCTAGCATAGTCCTAGCAGCCTCTATTAGTGTCCTATTTTTCCTTTCTGCTACTCCATTTTGTTATGGAGTCCTAGCAACACTAAATTCCCTCTTAATACCCTTCATTTCACAGAACTGATTCATGACCTTATTCTTGAATTCAGTCCCATTGTCACATCTAATTACTTTCACCTTAAGGTCTATTAGATTTTCTATGCCAGTTATGAATGTTTTAAGGATTTCACTAGTTTCATCCTTAGTGGCTAAAAAGAAAACCCAACTAAACCTACTATAGTCATCTGTGACAACTAGGCAGTACATCTTTTTCATTAGACTTTTTACAAATGTTGGCCCAAACAAATCCATATGCAACATTTGTAATGGTTGGCTGATTGAGCTTACAGTCTTGGTCTTACAAGAGGCTTTATGTTGCTTTCCTTTCTGACAAGCAACACATGTGTGATTATTTTCAAAAATCTTTGAAGGTAAACCTTTAACAAGGTTTCCCCTTACTAGTTTGTTTAGTGTTTTGAAATTTATATGCCCAAGCCTCCTATGCCAAAGATTAGATTCATCTAATGTGGCCTTTGCAAAGAGACAAGTTAGACCTCCTGAAGGAACAATATTCTTTAAATCAACACTGTACATGTTATCTTTTCTAGGAACTCTAAGCAAGACATGATTTTCATCAAGTAGCTTAAAGTCAGGAGACAAAACAACACATTCAGTGTCTGTAAAAAGAATATTGTTTTTCTTGTTACACATTTGTGGGACACTGAAAAGGTTAAACTTAAGCTCCTTAACAAAGTACACATCTTCAAAATCCAATTTACCTGTACTGATTTTACCTTTACCAGTGATTCTACCTCCTTTGGGATCTCCTCTAAATTCAACAAATCTACCATCAATTTCTTCATAATCTGAGAGGTAGGACTTGTTTTCAGTCATATGCCTAAAGCATCCACTGTCAATTACTCATTTTTCTTGCAATTCTAGCTGTGTATTGCCCTGCACAAAACTAAGAGAATTAGGCTCTCTTGGGGACCTAAGCCATTACAGACTTAGATCTGCCTTGTGCATCAACATAGTCAAATCTTTTAAAGTTCATTGATGCACCATTATGTCTGGAGACATGGTCTAAAACCTTTTGGTTTGGTCTCTAAACCTAACATGTTGAGGCCTTAACAGCATTAGCCTCATATCCCTTATTATCACTTACTGCTGCTATTGGCCCAACAGTAGTAACATTTTCCTTAACATTATTAACTTTTTCTTTTAAAGTGCTATTTTTATTTGTTGTAGAATTGTTAAAGGGCCTTCTAACATGTGAATGTGCTCTATTAAAAACATTTGATGATGTCCTTGCACTATTTACTGTTGGTCTTAGGTAGACAGTATTAATTGGTCTGGCAGTCTTAACTGATACTGCTGCTTTTGAAAAGTTTTGCCCAGCAGTATTAAGTGTTTTAATGCCATATTTCATTAAGATTGCTTTTGGAACAAAATTTCCTTTTGGATGAGGGTAAGTCATTCTTTGAGAATTTTGGTGATTCACCCTTCTAGAATTGTTCCATACAGTTTTCTCTACCATTTTCTTTTCATAGAAATCACAATCTTTGATCAAATGATTAAAACTGCCACATTCATAACAAGCTTTATTTTTAAACTCAAAATTACTTCTTAATTTCTGAGTCATCAAATTAATTCTAATTTCTCTGTTATCTCTAGGACTTTAACTGTTTCTCCTAGGGTATTTAGCTTGCTTTTTGTTCTCTACCTTCTTAACAGACTCCCTAGGTATTTTCACATGCTCATTAGATTTAACAAATTCTATTTTGGCAAAACTACGTTTTCTCTGTTTAGACTTAAACTGAGTCTCATTCTCATCCTCACTATCAGATATCCAGTCTTTAGTAAGTGGTTAACCAACAGACTTAGTTTTTGATTTACTAGTCTTAACTTCACTAGTTATTGACTCACTAAAAACATATTCTTCCTCATCAGAAAGTACCAAATCAGATTTAGGTGGCATGAAGTTCCCAGTATAGGGAAGGGGAACAACATGATACCCTTTACTTGTTTTGTACCTATCATTCTCCTGACTATCAAACACTTGACTATCAACCACCTGACTATCAAACCCTACACTAGTCTTGAACTTATCACTTACTTGAATCTCTAATAGTTTGCTTAGATTTTTAGATGAACTTCCAAACTTTTCTAAGGTAAGTTTTAAATCATCTCTTTCCTTTCCAGCTTTTTCAAATTTCTTTCTAAGCTTTGTTAGTGCATTATCTCTCAACTTAATATCAAGTTTTAAAATCTTTATGTCCTCTTCAAAAATAACCTCATTCCTTGTATACACATCTAGTCTAGCCTTCACAGATTCTAGACCTGCTTTATAAGCACCTACATTTAATTGAGACTTATTAAAATCTTTTGTTAGATTGTCATAATGTTCTTGGAGAGTTTCATAAGATTTTAAACATGCTTTAGAACAAATAGATACCTCAGAATCTAAGCTTGAAGAACTTGAAGAGCCTGAAGATGTATATGCCATAAGTGCAAAGTTTGTAGGTCCTTCTTTAGCCTGGTCACTCCAGTCATAACCAAGTCTATCTTAAGCCACCAAAGCTTTTGTCTTTGTTGTTTCCACTGTCACATTTCTCCTTACAGGTTCTTTGTTCCTGTTCTCCCTTGGAGCCTTACACTTCCTTGCAAAATGACCCTTTTTATGACAGTTATAGCATTCCACATTTGATTTGTTAAACCTTATGGTCTTAGAACCATTGGCATTAATCTTCCTTCTAGTCTTATTTAGGAATCTTCTGGCTCTTATGGGCAACATAGCTATCTGCCACTTTAGATCCATCTCTTCCAAGTCATCAACATTAATCTGTTGTAAGTCCTCATCATTTAATTATAGACTATTAGATTGGTTTGCAAATAAAGAATAGATCACAGCATCACTCATACTATCAGCATTGACAAAGTTAGAACCATAAGCTTGATTGGAAATGCCAGAGTTATTGGAAGACACAAAAGCCACATTTTGTGAATTTTGGTTTGTGCTTGATGACCCTTTAACTTCAGTTTCATAAATCTTCAAATTGTTGTATAGGTCATCCATGCTTAAGGTGTCTAAATCAGGTTTGTTCCTCCAGATCAAGGTAACCATTCTGATGGGAGACTTCTTAAAAACTTCAGATTCATATCTTCTTGAGAAATAGTTTCACCTAAAATCTCTAGCTGACTGATAAGCTTTTGAAGCCTATCATAGGTTTGATCAAGTCCTTCTGAGCTTGATCCATTGAAATTCTTATACTGTTGCTTTAGAAGTGTCTTTTGAGTTTTCTTTGACTCCTTATTACCTCCAAACCTTTTCTCTATAGCTTCCATCAGAGTCTTGGCATATTTGTAGGTATTAAACTTTAGTTGATGTTCATTTGGAAGAGCCATCAACAATGTACCTCTTGCCTTTAACTCATTCTTCCTTGCTAACTTCTCCTCTGCAGTTGTAGGAGGATATGTTTGCTCAACACCATCAACAGTTCTCTTTGGTGGAGGTGAGTCTCCATTTACTATTACTTCCCAAAGAACATAATCTGTCATTAGGAAGTACTATTCTATCCTTATTTTCTAAAGCTCAAATTCTCCTGGATTGAGCACTCGAAGTTTTGCAGCAGCAACCATTGGTGAAGATACTGCCTCCATGTTTTCACAAACAAATAGATCTGGTAAGTGTAGATTGTTTCTTCGTATTCAAAGTTTCTCAACAAGCTATGTTACCACATGATAGAACTAAAACACGTGATAGTTCTTGGATCATTTATAGCTCAAGTTTGTTTAGACCTCATCTAGGATAAATAACAATGATAATAACATGCAGCGGAATAAGAACAAATCAATGTTATCTTAACAAGGTTTTTTATCATTATCTTTGTTGATACAATGACTACTACCAGACCTAATTCTACCTTGATCAATGGTAGAATGTGTTATCTAAACTATAACAAGGAATCAAAGATCCTTGAGGCTCTACTACAACCAATCTAGGCGTCTACATTAAGACTTGACGCCTAGAACACACACACATACTTTCCTGGTATTAGGAAATAAACAAATCTTCCTAACTTTTATAATTATCTTCTAGGAAATCTTCTATAATCTTCCATCTTTTAAAGAATTCCTCATTTGTCTTTTAAGTCCTTCATCTTTCATATGTTTTGTCTTATCAACTCAAATATAATTCCCAATAGGACCCAATCCATGGCAACACTTAATAAGTCTTTTCCTCAGGGAACTGATTCAGGTAGTGGTCCCAGGTGCCAAGATACCATATTGGAGGGTGCAGAAGCTCAAATTAGGTTTGAGGCTGCATCTAAATAGTCTAATGATCCATCTCTCTCAAGAGTTAACACACTTAGAAGTAGGGAGGACAACATAAAACTAAAGGAATTGATGGAATTTTGTACCAAACTGTCTGTTAGGGCTCTTGATTTGTGATATAAAAACAGATAGAGTGAATTGGTAAGAAAAAGAAATGAGAGATATAGTGATCTGAAAAACAAAAAGAGAGTTGTGTGATATAAAAACAGATAGAGTGAATTGGTGAGAAAAAGAAATGAGAGATATTGTGAGATTAAAAACAAAAAAAGAGCTTGTGAGAGTCAAAATTCATGATGGAAATGCTTTTTGGAATGAAATTGGAGTTAATGCTGGTGTATCAAAATTCATGATGGAAATGCTTTTTGGAATGAAATTGAAGTTAATGCTGGTGTATCAAATTTAATGCTGCTAAGCTTAAACTTACTGCTGCTAGTATTAGTTAATAATGTTAAGCTTAAACTTACTGCTGCCAGTATTAGTTAATGCTGCTAGACATAAACTTACTACTGCTGATTAAGTTAATGCTGCCAGACTTAACTTACTACTGCTAGTTCAAGTTAATGTTGTTGAGGGAGATTTTTTAAATACTTTGATTCAGGGTTTCAATCACTCATTCGATCGATTTTACACTTTGAAATACTCTCTAATCATACACCCTAACTCAATTTCATCTTTAATCCTTAAAACCCATCACAATGTCAAACCAAAAATTCGCTGAAACGCATAATCTAGTCACATTCTTAAATAAACCTGAAGAAAGTGAGGGGTTTGAGCAAATCATTGATTTTCTGAATGCAAGTTCTATCATATATGCGCTAATGGTGAATCCAACCATCTATACTTCATGCATTAAGCAGTTATGGGCTACTGCTAAGGTACAAATTGACAATGAGGAAGTGCAGATACATGCCCTAGTAGATGGGAAAAAGGTGATCGTTACTGAAACAAGTGTAAGACGAGATCTTTACCTAAAAGATGCTAAAGGAATAGATTGTCTACCCACTGATACCTTTTTTGCAGAACTAGAAAGAATGGGGTATGAAAACCTTACACAGAAGCTTACTTTTTACAAAGCATTCTTTTCTTCTCAGTGGAAGTTCTTAATTCATACAATTCTACAATGCCTTAGTGCTAAGACAACTGCCTGGAATGAATTCAGTAGTACTATGGCCTCTACTATCATCTGTCTTGCCACAAACTAAATATTTAACTTTTCCAAGTACATTTTTGACAATATGGTAAAGAACTTGGAAGGTGTGGTTAAATTTCTAATGTATCCAAGGTTTGTGCAAGTGTTCCTGGATAAACAAGTTAAAGATATATCCAAACATAAAGAGATCTATGTTACCCCCTCCCATACCAAGAAGATTTTTGCTAACATGAAGAGGGAAGGAAAGGAATTTTCTGGTAGGATCACACCTTTATTTCAAACTATGATGGTTCAAGCTCCTGAAGAAGTGGGTGAAGTATAACACCCCGTGTTTTAGGGTCATTGACGTTGTCAATAAATCCACAATGTATCTTTTGTATTGTACGCGTTTGCTTTAAATCGTAAAACGTTAAGTTAAATCACGTAGCCTAAAAATTAGCGTTCAATGTTAACGGGCATCAAACAATTAAATGTTTACATCAAGCAAGGGTTAAGTAATTATTTTGAGGATAATTATTAACGTTGTTCAATTTATTTTTATTGGTTGCGTAAATTTATTATGTTTCGTAATAAAATACGTTTAGGCATACCCAGAATCACCAAAACTTTTCTACGCTTCAACAAATACCCACTTTTGTACCCAATACCTAAAGTTTTATTAAACTTCACCCAAGTTAATATCGTTTTTCATCTTGTACATTGGAAAAATAAACCAGGACATGTACATTAGCAAAATAAACTCTTGTATGTAAAAACCTACAACTAGTAACTTGCAACTTTCATATATGATACTAGATATGTTGTTAATATCAAAAAGTTTCTAGAAACCCTTCCCCCTCTCTACCCACGGCACAACAACAACTAGGAGACCAAGATCACACAAAAGTCTACCACTTGGTCTTGTACAACATAACCTTATTAAACCTAGCAATACCATGTTCCAACCTAACCATAAGCTCTTCTTAAAATCCTCATCTTGTTTCTTAAACACTATTACAAACTTTTTGACCAACTAGCTCATATATAATACAGGTATACTTGTAAGAGAAAACATACAACACAAAAACACTTGGTGAGAATTAAAACAAACCTCCCTTTTTGCTCCTTCATAGCCCACGGCTCAAAACACCCCTTTATAATAATCCATACAAATTTTTTTCACCATATACAAGCCATCACACATCATTCCTAAGATATACTAAGGTATTTGCAAGCCTTGGTTAACCATTTACAAGTATAGAAGCAAGAAAGGAAGATTAGGGTTTCTATTTGGAAAACTAGGGTTTCAAGTGTGCAAGCTTGGGTTTAAAGTCTAAACAAGGGTTTAGCACATATTTTTCATTGTCATCATTCATCACTAAGGTTACCTAAAACCTTTATCTTTTCATTTTCATGATTTTATATGTATATGATGTTCTATATAGTAAAATCACCAATTAGGGCTTTTAAATATGTTAAAAAGATAACTTACTTATGGTTATGAATTTGCACACTTTTTCTTATGTTATGTTGTTGTATATATCATGGAATAATGAAATTATGAGTGTGGTAACATGTTGGTTAAAGCATAAAAAGTTATATATGTTTATTGTTAAAAGTGTACTTAAGAAAGTTTAAGCTTTTAAGCCTTGGTAGGAACATGTTATCTTGGATTTAAGGATAAATTATGGACCTATGGACTATATAATATATATGACATAGTATATTAAGAGTTGTAAAGAAATTGTGGTATTTTAATTTGTTGAAAAGTATATAAAACACAAGTATATAATTAACTATATACAAGATACAAAAGAGGCTGTTTGGATTCGAAATCCAAACAGTAGGGTTATCATTTTTATAAAATACTACGCCTCATGACGATTCCAAAATGATAAGAAACTCGAAAAACGGATTAATAACGAAAAAGATACGCTAATTACGAGATGTACGTTAATTAAACGGGTTTATAAAATAACTTTTATAAAAATTATATAAAACAGAAAGTTTGGTATTTTTAACAAATTATACATGATTTTAGGATTCCAAAACAATAAGAAACATATTTTTTTGATTAAAAACGAAGAAGTTATGAATTTCGCAAGTTAAAATACTTATAATGTATAAAAATATTCTTATAAAACTATTTTTATAAAAAGTTACTGTTCATGACAGAAACATTATTTTTTGTAAACTTCATAAATAAATCGAAATTTCAATTACGAGAACATGCTCGAAATAATTACAAAAAACGGAGCTAAAACGAATAAAATACGACTTTTACGATAATTCGAGTTTATAAAAGTAATTTTATAAAATATGAACAGTAAAAGTTACTATTCATCAGCAGACCCAACTTTATAAAATATGATATATCTTTCAATAACAAAGACATGCTCGAAGGAATCGCTAAAATCGGGATTAAAACGGATAAGTTATTACATTTACGAGTTTACGCTAATTAAAACACAAAAATAGGTTTATAGCTGTTATGAACAGTAAAAACACTATTCACCACAGAATGTTGAAAATTTAAAAACGTAATATTTTGATCACTCGTCTTAATACGAAAGCGTGTACATAAGAAACGCGAGAAACGGGTTTAAAACGGGAAAGTTATGCTAGTTTTACTAAAACGATAATTATAAACGTTTTCACTTTATAACAACGATTTCTAAATTACAAATAGACGGTGATGAAGCTATATAGAATTATATGTGGTTATCAAAGTACTATATTACTAGGGAGTTTCATAATGAGGCCTCTTCGGGGTGGCGTATCGACGAGTTGTTGGATTTACGATTTAAAGTGTCCTAGCTCCTCATACGTCACTACATGACCTCTTAAATTATGATAGCCCGAACGATAGTATGATGTAACTAACATAGACTTGTATATGATGTTAGTTAATCAAAGCGATTAGTGCTTATACGACCTATGTTAATTTAGGTTGCATTCGATCATTTACGTGACGCGCTATCTGTGATATTTGGATTATCAGTAACTCAAGGTGAGTTCATAGCCCCACATTTTTACGATTTCAATGATTTATAACTTTGGGGTGGAAACATGCTTTGTTTTATAAATTGGACGCAAGTGTATATTTTATATTGATTACGTGTTTGCCTAAGTAGCGATAACCCAAGTTGAGCCCATTATCATGAACTGTCAATTGCATAGATGTAGTTGTGAATTACATTATGTGAGCGCGAATGTTATGAATAGATCTATTTGGGATTGACCTCCCCGTTCGGGTGATTAGCTATCACCGGGAACGAACGTTATAGCATGTCGGATTTGGGATGTTTAGGGTTGAACATCTGATCGGGCAGAATAGCAATATTTATTATTGCGAATATAATTGTCGAGCTTCAGTGTCATGAGCTTAGGAAAATGTAATCGGGTTTGTGATGTCTGCATGTGTTGCATTATCACGGGGAAAGTCTTGCGGTCCTGCATATTATAATTTACTAACCTATGAATTCACCAACATTTTTGTTGACGTTTTAAAGCAATGTTTTCAGGTGGTCAATAGGCACGAGGTGCCAGGGATACATTGGTGGTTTTGATTTGGATATCATGCATTAAAGATTTTGTCGCATTACATTTTGTATAACTGTTATGGGCTAGAAATCTTTGTATTTTGAACAAGTGGACAAGTGAAGCTTCGGCTTATGTAACAAATACTTTGTTAATTCCAATGTATCAGTTTTAAACGACTTTTTGGTCGTTCTATATACATCTTGTGTTATTGATCTATGAAGTAACACGCCCCGGACCCTTATTCCGCTGCGACCCAATTTGGGGGTGTTACAGATTGGTATCAAGAGCCAAGGTTATAGAGAACCAGGTCAAATGTTTTTGCTGGACTATAACCGTTTTCAAACATTGCATTCATATCTACTCAAGGACCCAAAAGAAAAACAGTCAAGAGGATATCAGAGGTAAGGACAGTGTTCTACAGAGGATCATAATGAAGACTTACCAATAAGGAGCATGTGTCTACCCTTCCTATGATCCATATCAAAAGTAGGTGAGGATAGATGCAACCTTAAAGAATTGATGGACCATTGTGCCTAAATCTTGTCTGATAGGGTTCTTGCCCTGTGAAAAATACATATCTTCATCAAGCTTAGAGATTACACCATTGAAGGAGAGAGAGTGAATAAGTTGGAGAGGGAAAAGCGGTCTAAAACTTACAAGCTATAAGATGTTGCAAAGGTTGGTTTGTCAAGAAGATTGAATCCTTGAGATGCTAGTTTGGTGTGCTCAGGAGGATGCATGCCAAACAGGGAGGAAAATAGCTGATCTTGATGCTGATACAGAGGTGACCTGATTGATGAGACTCAAGGGAGAAATGATGAAGACTTGATGTTTGATACTGGTGTTCTTAATGGTGATGAGGTGTTTCAAGAGCCTATAGTTAGTGCTGCTGATCCAGTTACTACTGCCAGTGCTGAAATTCCAGAAGAATTAACTCTTGCTTAGACTTTGATAGAGATTAAAAGTGCAAAACCCAAGGCTGTTACAACTGTTGCTACAACAGTTACACCTGCCAGCTCAAGACCAAAGGCAAAGGGAATTGTCTTTCATGATCAGTAGGAGCAGGCTCTTGCATCTACACTAATAGTTTCTCCTTCACAGCTTCTACAAGCTAAAGACAAAGGCAAGGCAAAAATGGTTGAGCCTAAAAAACCTTTGAAGAAGAAAGATCAAATTGTAATTGATGAAGAAGTTGCTAGAAATCTTAAAGCTCAACTACAAGCTGATTTGGAAGAAGAAGAGAGGCTTTCAATACAAAAGGAAGAAGAAGCCAACATAGCTTTAATTGAATCATGGGATAACACATAAGCTATGATGGATGCTGACTTTCAATTGGCTCAATAAATGCAAACAGAAGAACAAGAACAATTAAGTATTAAAGAAAAGTCAAAGTTGTTTGTAGAACTCTTGGAGAAGAGAAAGAAACACTTTGCAGCATTAAGAGCTCAAGTGAAAAGGAACAAGCCACCAACTAAGACACAAAAGAGAAATACAATGTCTACCTATTTGAAAAACATGGCTGGATACAAACACAATCAGCTAAAGAGCAAAAGTTATGATGAGATCCAGGAGATGTTTGATAAAGAGATGAAAAGGATAAACACTTTTGTAGACATGTGGTTCGTAGCTTAGTATATACTTATATAGCAACCCTAATACAGATACTAACCGAATGCCCTTGACCAAGGCAAAAGGTCAAATTCCACAAAAGGATAAAATACACAAGATAGAATCAATGATAAAAAGATTCCGGAAGAGATATTCCCGGGTCGTATGTCCCAACGAGGCTGCAATTGAAGGTAATCCTGGTTTGATGAGAAATTGAATGATGGAGAATATTTAGATATGATGGAAACACTGATATAATTACAACTAAAATTAATTAAATAAAACCTAATTTAATCTACGGGAAACAGATATAGGAAATGGGGATCTTAAAAACTACGGGAAACATAATTAATTATTGGGAAATCCTAAAATACAATCTATAATAAAAAGGGGGAACAAAAATAGTTATCGGGAAACCCTAATACTAAAAATTAAGAAAATTAAATGCTAAATTAAATTAAAAATTAAAATTAAATTCTAATTAACTTAATTTGAAAAATAAAGAAAACTAGAACTAAAACGGAGGTCGTTTGAATGTAAAACGAAAAGAAACGGTAAAACGCACCCGGTAAAACGGGTCTAAGACTGAAATTTAAGAAAAATTAAGCCTACACTAAATTTTATATTTTTCCTACATACTAAATGACAAAATAAAATTTTATAAAAAAGAAAAATATTTTTTTATTAATTTTCTGATTTTTTATGAATTTTTAAAGATTTATAACTAATTAAAACTAAGAAAATAGAAAAAGACAAAAAATAAAAGTTATAAAAATTCTGAAAAAATAAAATTAAATAAAGAAAAAGTTAACAATTCTAAAAATATAAAAATGCCCAAAAGTTACTGTTTCTAGCTGAATAAATTAAAAGAAATTAAAACTACAATATAAAATTAACCCTAATTTATACTATATTAAATTAAATTAAACTAACAAAAGTTAACTGCTGTTAAAACAAAAGGACTAACAGGGAAGGGACATAAGGACTAACGGGGCAATAGGGTAGTTAACCACAGGGACTAACAATACTAACTATAAAATAGAAAATTACACAATTGGTCCCTGCACACCAACCCGATTACAAAAAGGGTCCAAAGTGCTTATTTTCAAAAACTTATAAAACCAAAGTTGTTCATGGACTTATGGGGAACAATTTTCTTAATAAGTCACACTAGCTGAAATGAACTTAATTAATCCAAAATGAGAGCTTTTGGGGCTGCAGAAGCTTATTAAGCTTATGAGCTTATTTTTCTTGGCTTTTGGGATTTTAAGGCTACAAAATAAGCTAAAATCTATGGGAATAAGAGACTTACACTAAGGGAGTCCTAGATAAGCTATGGCAACCTAAATAAGCCCTAAAATAAGCTGGAAATTACTTAAGCTATATTAACAGATTTATAAAAGGGCAGAAAAAGGGATACTTTGAGCCTAATTTAAGCTACTTAAATATAAGAATTAAGCTGTAAAAACTTGGGAGCCTAAAAGGGGCTAACCTATGCTTTTTAAAACAGCAAAAAGAACTAGTGGTAGTTAAGCTAAATTGCAAGAAATAAAGGGTTGAAAATTGGTTCTAGCACCAGGGGAAATCCAACAGTGAGCTTAAGGGTACTTTTGGGCTTATGAAAATAAGCTCTTAAGAGCTTTTTAGCCAAATCCAAATCCAAACAGATTTACAAGACATATGATTAAGCTTGATTCCAAAGTTTGAGCCATTAGGGTTAAGAAAAAGTTGCTGATTTTGTGGCTTGAAATTAAGGGTTTTACAAAGAAATGACATTTAGTGTACTTTGACTTGGCTTGGGTCAATTTTATAATAACAAACAAAGTGGCTCTTGAAGGGGCTAGTTTATGACTAAAAAGCAACTAAAGGTGTGCTTAAGCTTCTACACAGCTTAAGTGGTTAGCTCACTTGTGGCTTATAAAACTTTAACCATAAAGCAAAGGAGCCTTAAAAACTTATTTTAACAACTAAAAAATATAAATTAAAATGGAACCAATGAGCCCACACACTCAACCAAGATTGGCTGAGTGACTTGACACCAGACACCACAACCATAACTCCATATGACCCTTTTTAAGGGATATTCCAAACACTCCTTTAATTTAACTAAAAAACTTGTAACTGTTTTTTTAGATGCAATTAAGTACTGAGAAATTGTAGTGTTAAGTGTCTTGACACTTTAAGCAAACCTCATATAAATTAGACAGAATTAAAGAACAATTGGGTGAGTTTAAAATTTCGACAATAGCAATTTCACAAACACTCTTAACTTTTATTAAAACTGAAAGTATTACAACAAAAACTTAAAATAAACTGAGTACAACAATTTTAAAGCAAACTTAATTAAATTTTAAACTACAAAAGTAAAAACAGGGTAAAATGTGTATGTTTCTTCGGGTTGTTCTTTTTTCTTTTATAGAAGTCTTCAAAGTCTTCTGGCTCTTGGTTAGTGCTTGTTGGGTGTGTAGAAGGTCAGCATACTCAATCCTAGCCCTCCATTCCTTTTTGTACACCATCTCACCATTAAAGGGGTCTCGGGTTGAGTGGGATTGCCAAGTGGGCATGGATTATAAGTTGGTGGTGATGGTAAGAGGTTAGGGTGAGCTGGGAATGTACTAGGGTTAGTGTCGGCCTAGAAACCATGGGAGAAGGGAGGGAAATGGGTTTGGCGGGAATGGGTAATAGTACCCAAGTGTTGCCAAGGTTTAAAATGGAAAAGAATGGAAAAGAATCAAACCCAAGCCCCTCAACTTTCTATCATTTTCATTTCTATTTTAACCTTTTTTCAGTTATAATGAAGTTTGGAAAGTGACAGATTTGGTCCCCCGCGTTTTATAACAAAAGAGGGTTTAAAAGAGTTTTGGTAAATTGCAAAAACAGTCCCTGCTGTTTAAATAAAAGAAAGTTTAAGTAAATTGCAAAACCAGCCCTTGTGTCTTTTTAGCTCTTTAAAACAACTTTCAAACTTGGCAATTTTGGACCTTTTCTTTATTTTTTTCATTTTTAATTATAAAACAAGGTTTTTAACATTTACATTTTTGGCCCTTGAGTTTTATAAAAAAGGTGTTTTGGGCTTGGGTTTTGTGTTGGGCCCATTGGGTTTGTATTGGGCCCAATTGGGTTTGGTTTGGGCTATTGGGCCCAATTGGGTTTGGTTTGGGCCCAATTGGGTTTGGTTTGGGCTATTGGGCCCAATTGGGTTTGGTTTGGGCCCAATTGGGTACAGGCTTAGCTATTGGGCTTTTTCAAGCCCAATAAGCTTTGAAGTGGATTTTGTGTGTACAATGGCTGAGATTGGCTGTAACTGGGCTAGGAATTATTGGCGATTCAAAGTCTCACCAGTATTTGTCAATTGCCACAAAATTGGGCTGTTTAATTGTATATGAGAGGGCCCAAGTATGTCTTCCACAGTCTTACATAATTATACTATAGGGCTTTCCCGGTCCAAATAGATGAGGTTAAGATATGCATCTAATAGTATTCATCAGTTCCGGCTCCGTGGTTTGACCTGCTGATTCTTCAGTATTGACTCCCCTGACTGGCATTTTTGGACTTTGGCCTTGATTTTGCACAGTCTTTTCCATTCCATGCTCAGTTTTGTCATTTTGGCTTGGTTTTCTACCTTTTTGTTGATATCCACTTCCTGCATAATATAAATGCAAAACAAACATATATTTGGCAGTTTTTGTCTGTTTTTGGTCATTTAAGCTCGTTTTTAGAGGTAAAAGATATGTGTAATTAAGCACATATCAACATGGATACAGAGTTAGTAAAAGACAGTAAGAAAAAAGTAGAAGGAAGTTCTAAAAGAGTTAGAGAAGAACTTAAATCTGATAATTCAAAGAAGCAAAGGATAGATGAACATGTAGAAGCTAAAGGAGATGATGATCAAGAGGAGGCAGAGATGAAAAAACATATGGAGATAGTTAAAGATGAAGAGGTAGCAATTGATGCTATACCTCTGGCTACTAAGCCTCCAGTCATAGTTGAATGGAAAATCATCAAAGAAGGAAAGATGAGATACTTTAAATTGATAAGAGCTGATGGAAGTTCACAAAGGTATTCATCTATGATTCAGATGCTTCAAAATATTGACAAAGAAGACTTAGAAATACTCTGGAAGTTGGTTAAAGCTAAACATGGGAATACAAAGCCAGAAGAGGCATATGAAAGAGTGTTATGGGGAGATCTGAAAGTAATGTTTGAACCTGATGAAGAAAGTGAAATATGGAGGAATCTACAAGGTTATAAAGTGACAGTTTAGAAGCTATTCTCTTCATGTGGAGTGCATTTTGTGAGATTTCAAAACATGCATATCTTTATGCTGGTAGAGAAAAAGTACCCTCTTACACATGCAACAATCATAGAGATTCTCAACAAGAAGCTTCAAACTGACTATTGGAATGAGATGTGTTATCAACTCCTAAAGCTCATGACAAAGCAGGTCAAGAAGCAATAAAGTGTTTGAATACATCCTCCTGGTGATGGTGAAGACTTTTAATGAAACTTGAAGATTCAAAAGATGAACATCAAGTTTAGGGGAGGGTTGGTGGGATTAAAAGCCTTTTGATACTGCTTGGAGTTAATACTGCTAAGGTTAGAGTTACTGCTATCGAGCATAACTTAGTGCTGTTAGTAATATGCTAAGTAGTTAATACTGTTAGTTACTACTGCTAGTATATATTACTACTGCTAATGGAAGTTAAGACTGCTCAGAGACTTAGAAGAAATACTACTAAGTAGTTAATACTGCTAGTATACAAGTTACTACTGTTAGTGTAACTTAGTACTGCTAGTGTATGATTAGTACTGCTTGAGTAAAGTTACAACTATTAGCATAAAGTTAGTATAACTTACTACTACTGATGAAGAATGAAGAAAATATTCTAAGTAGTTACTACTGCTTGTACACAGTTAGTGCTGCTAGAGTTAAAAGTTAATGATGCTGGTTACAACTGCTGAAAAGATTACAACTACTAGAAGAGTTTCTACTGTCAGAAGGATAAAGATGAAGATTGCTTATCAAGATTACTTACAGGATAAGTATGAGATATTTTGGTAAAAGATATGTATAAGTTATTTGTATAGAAGATCATGATAATTTAGGAATATATTGTAAGCCATGTAGGACTCCTTGGTATATAAAAGGAGGTCCTAAGGCATGTAGTTTGATACATCTTTTATACAGTCATTTATAGCTTCAAGGTTTTGTAAACCCTAACACTATTAAGAGTGTTCGTTTTATATTGAGGCTGAAAGTTTGGTAATCTATTTTGTTATTGATTTTATGTTACTGTTTTATAAAGAATTCTTCTTAGTATCATTGACTAGATTCTGCATAGTCTTTGATATTTATAACCAAGGTTTCTACTATAGTTGTCTTGGATTTATTCAATACAACTAATCCTTTTACAAGCTAAGCAAGATCTATTCAAGTGGGATCAACACGAGTTCACTCCTAGTCGAGAATATGTCAAAATACTCCACTTCTTGCTCTCCTGCTTCGGGTTCCTCCTTCTGGGAATTGTCATCCTTCAAGATGATCTCAATAAACATCACATCGCTATCTTCCTCTTTGGTGCAAATAAGTTTAGTATTGGATGATAAGGGAACCAATCCGAGTGATTCGAAGAATGAATTAAATTTAAGGACTTTTTTGATGATGAATATAACGGATGGATCGGGTGGTGTAGGAGGGTTGACGTGGATATTTTATGGGTCGTCCTCTTCTTCCTTATTCTCTTTTTCTCTGTTATCATAAGAGGCGCTTTGTTGCTCGGTATGGATTATGATGGCGTTGATCGAACTGTGGGTTTGAGTTGAGCATTGCAGGTCTTTAGTTGGGTAAGAACGAGCAGACAAAACTGGATAAGTACTCAGTTTCGGGTTCTTAACTGTATTGTTAGGTAGTGTGTCCGCTATTCGATCGGTGATGGCCTTCAGCATAGTGTCAATTTTGTTAGTCATCTCACTTTGTTGTTGTTTTAAATCAGCTTCAAACTTGGACAATCTAGAGTCTTGAGATGCCATGAAATTAGATACCAATCCTTCAAGGTTTGATTGATTGTTAAAGCTTCAAGGATTGTTGTTAAAAGAACGGTTTAGGATTGAACCATTAGGTTGGAACCGGTTAGGTGGGTTTGAAATTTTTTTTTGAGAATTTTGGGGTTGTCTCCACCTAAGGTTTGGGTGACATCCCCATGATGGATTATAGGTGTCACCAAGATTATTTTTCTCGGGCTTGAAAGTATTCCACTTACCTCCCGCTTCATCGGTACGCGAGGATGCGCATTCAATAAAGGCTTGTTCGGGATCTTTCATGCAATGCTGAGTGTCATGGGGACCACTGCAGATCTCACACGAGGTAGTGATTTTGTTCACTTGAGTAGGTTATGTCAGAGCAAGATAAGCTTCCATAAAGCGTTAGACTTGATTTTTGAGCTCGATTAGACGACGATCGGATGTACTCGGGACATATTGAGGCAAAGCGATTGCCTTTACTGGCTTAGCAAAATCCCTTGGGTTGTTCCAACTTTTGTTGTTATAGAGGGCGAGGTCCTTTAATAATGCCTAGGATTCTTTGGCGTTTCGGTAACGAAGCTTACCACCGGCCGATTGGTCAATGGTTCTTCTTGTGACGGGATTGACATGGTCATAAAAAAATTGGACTTGGAGCCAAAGGTCGATGCCATAATGAGGGACTTTTTGTAGTAAGTCCATAAAACAAGTCCATGCTTTGGATAAAGATTCTCCATGATGTTGTTGGAACATCAAGATATCATTGCGGGAGTTTTGTGGTCCTTCTCGGTGGAAAGAATTGAGCAAGGAATCGGGTAGTAAAATCCTCACATGTGGTGATGGATCCTGCTGGAAGACGTTCAAACTAATTGCTAGCTTGATCGTGAAAGGAAAATTGAAATAAACGCATGCACATTCTTTCCCTATTGTCACCATTAAGGTCAAGTGAGTCCACTAGTTTAAGAAAATCCTTAAGGTGTTGGTTTGGATCCTTGGACCAAAGTTTGTGGAATGAGCATCCGTTTTGCACCAACCGGATGGTGTCGGATCGAAGAGGCACCACATTGTTCCCTTTGGGGAGCTCAATGGTGTTCCTGTAGCCTTCGAGGCTAGGTTTGGAGTAATCTCTAAGAGTACGGATAGGATTTTTGTCTCCCATGGAGGTCAACGAAAAGATTTACGAAACAATTAACATAAAGGAAAGATAGACTACAAGAAAGCTAATGTACTAGAATTAAAATTCTCACTTGATAGGAATCAAACGAGTAGAACTAAGTTAAACAATGATCGAAACCTAACTACTCCCCACGCAGCGACGCCAAAAACTTGATGTGGAGGCTGTGAAGACTTCACAGGAAGCTTTACAATCCCTTAGGCAGAGTACCTAACTGTTGTAGTGTAGTAAGGCAAGACTCGGGGGTTGTTATCGTTCTCTAGGGGAATAGGTTGAGAAGGCTCGAACACGGTCTAACAAAATTCTAAGGGGTTGAGAGAAGATTCTTTTTGTGTTTTTATATTTTTGAAAAAGCAAGTAAATATCATGATTTTGAGAGGTTGGTTTGTTTTAGCTAATTAAACTAAATATAATCTAAACTACTGGTGATAACTTAATGATAAAAAGATGTATTTACCTAATCATGTACTACTCCTTAGATTGCTTCTCCTAAAGGTTGGTTAGTTTTAGCTATTAAACTAAATAATAAACTAAGCTACTGGTGATAACAATATAATAAAAGATTGTGTTCATTTAATCATGTATTACTCCCTAGATTGCTTCTCCTAGTGTTGTTACTTTGTCACACTTGTGATGATCTATGTAACTATTTCCTAAGTCATGAACGAATTACACGAACCCGTTGTCTATTTAATATTCCGTTGAGGCAAACATAAAGCAAGGTAGTATGAAGACTATTACCTGGCCCCCAAGAGTATATTAAATGCATTTGAAATATATTAAAAGTAGATCAACCATATTAAGGGGCAAGGTAGTATGAAGACTGTTACCCGATGGTATCCTTTCTACATAATCATGTTTTCCTAGACATATCAACAGCGATACAGACAAAAGTTGGTTTTCTAAGACCTAACATGCATATTCATCACAAGAAGCAACAACCACTAAGATCTACATTCTAGGTTTCATACAATCATAAATGAACACAATAGAAGGTTTAGCCAAGCATGTTAAAGATAAAGCAAAAACAGATAAGAATCACACAACAAGATATATTGAATGATTAAGATAGTCTTACTTGATTTAAACATGAATTAAAGGAAGTACAATAGGGTTTTGATGCCCTAAAATCATCCCTAACAGCTGCTAAATGAATTAGGGTTCGTCCCTTTCTTTTACTTAAAAGTTACACACTTAAAACCCTAAAAACGGATTTGTATATATAGATAAATCACTGCGACGATGTCGCGTTTTAATCGTGACACCGTCATGAGTAGAATATTCTAGATCTGCGTGTGAGTCGGTGCGTGCTGACGCCGTCATGAAATGTTGTGACTCCGTCACTAAATGAGTTGTGACGGCGTCATGTAGAGTTGGTGACGCCGTCTCTAGGCTCTGTGAGCACAAATCTTCAAGAGTCTTGGTGTTGGTCCGTAGTCTTGTCTGTTTCTTCTCCAAATGAGCCCAAGTCACGTGTATTCTTCCAAATGCCTTCCAAATGCTAAATACCTGAAAAGGAACGATTAAGTACCTATTTTGGGCATAAATACACGATTTAGGGGGTTAAACGACCTCGAAAAAGTGTATAAAATAACACCTCATCAGATGTGCCCACGACTCCCCATTGCAATGTTGGTTCAAGCCACGGGGTACAGGACATTCCAGACTATTGATATGTAACGTCACCAAGTAAAGGTAACAATAAAGATGTGTACTTGTTAGCAAGCACTGGTATGTATAAAATTGCAGCTCCTAGCTGTTGTGGGTACCATTGCTCCAAAGAAAAGTATTTAAATTTGACTACAATACCCTCGTTTGGAACCTTATCGAAGGCTACAGATTTAGTAGCATGTTTTTATCTCTTTTGTGGTGATTTTATTCTTATGATTCTTGCTTATTTTCTTAATGTGGCATGTAAAGGATTAATTGACTGTGTTAGTTTTGTACTCCTCAATTTTCCTTATAGGAGTACTAAAGAAAATATGAATCTGAACAATTTTATCAAACCAAATCTTAATTTGATAAACAAGAATACAACAACTGATCTCAATCAGTTGAAAAACAATCAAATAATCAAATCCACCACTGCTACTCAAGTGTGGATCTATTATCTATATGATAATAGTTCTATTATAATGATAAAAAACAAAGAATAAGATCAAGATGATTTAAATCAAAATTAGGGTTACAAAAGAAAGAGAGATATATCAAAAGATAAGAGAGGTAGAGATATCAACAAAGCCAGTTTTGACAAGCTTAAATAGGGGCTTGACCCAACTTAGGAGATTTAGTTAATAGCAAGAATGGCCCTTGAGCTTTCATCCTTTATCCACTTCAAGCTAAACCTGAACCATAACAAAAAACAACAATAGAAAAAGACAATCTCAGTCCCTTCATGACATCAAATAACGTCACTTTTATAGCATCATTTATCCCATGTAAATAACCCATTTTGTATAATCATTGCAATAATTGTTTATAACACCCGGTGTTTTCAAGTCATTGACGTCGTCAATAAATCTACTATTTATTTTTAATATTGTACGCGGTTGCTT
>BQNB010007172.1:71272-94513 GCA_026074375.1 Tanacetum coccineum | reverse complement strand
ATCTTGTTGAACCACACGAATCAACCACGAATCCACACGTAGCTCTGATACCAATTGTAGGATCCCGATAACACTTCACTTCATACAATCGATCACAAAATTAGAACTAGAAAGGAGAAAGAAAGAGTTGTTCTAGAGAGAGATGAGTGAAAAGAGAAAAGATATTTCTTAGATATTTTGAACAACTTACTTTTCCATGTGAAAAAGTTCCTTATATACCCCGACACTTAAAAGTAGCACGCGGGATATTTAACTAGAACCCAGGCTCGGGTTTTGCTTGGGATTAAACCCAAAACATATACAATATTAGATTATCTATCGAGCCCGATTCCCGATATTATCATATTACAACATTAACTAATTAAAGACCGAAGCTCCATCGTAGAGTGACCGAACTTCCTTGTTCGACTCAATAAATTGAGGCTAACAGAGTTAAATGAGATTTCTCATAATTTTTTCGCTCCTCGTACTCTACAATTAAATGGGGTAGTAGAAAGAAAGAATCGCACTCTACAAGAAATGAGTAGGACTATGTTAAATGAACAATCCATTCCATAAATTGTTTTGGTGTAACGCGGTCGATACATCAACTTATATAATCAATAGGATTTCCATTAGACATATTTTAGGAAAAACCCCATTCGAGTTGTTAAGAGGTAGAAAACCAAACCTTAATTATTTTAAAGTATCATTCTTAATACAAAAGATTACCTCACCAAGTTCGACCCAAAGTCTTACGAAGGTGTCTTCCTAGGATATTCGCAAAATAGTAAAGCTTACATAATTCTTAACAAACAAACAATGAAAGTCAAAGAATCCTTAAATGTAACATTCGATGAAACTCCTCCCCCACTTAAAACATCCCCATTAAAGGATGATGATTTAGTCGAAGAATAAGCTATTGAGGTTAATAAAACAAGACCCTTAGGCAATGATCTTGAAGATAAGCCTTTAGAAAACCATGAAATCATAAACATTAAGGAATCTAAAAGTCATCCACTAGAAAATGTTATTGGTAATTTAAATCAAAAAACTCTTAGATCACAAGCTTAAGACAAGAGTAATTTCTTTTGCTGTCTTTTAATAATAGAATCTAAAAATATAAATGAAGCTTTAAAAGATGAAAGTTGGGTAATGGTCATGCAAGAAGAATTAAACCAATTTATATCAAAGGATGTTTGGGAATTAGTCCCTAATCCTATGGATATGACCATTATTGGAACTAAGTGGGTATATAGAAATAAGCTCGTCGAAAATGGAGTTGTAACTAGAAATAAAGCTAAGTTAGTTGCCCAAGGGTATAATCAACAAGAAGAAATTTATTATGACGAAACTTATGCACCCGTAGCTAGATTAGAATCTAAAAGAATATTATCAGCTTATACATGCGCTCTAAACTTTAAATTATTTCAAATGGATGTAAAGAGTGCATTCTTTAACAGTTTTATCAATGGGGAGGTTTACGTGGCAAAACCTCTGGCATTCATTGACTTCGCAAAACCTAATCATGTTTATAGACTCAAAAAAGCGCTTTACGGACTTAAATAAGCTCCTAAAGCTTGGTACGATAGATTGAAAGCCTTTATTATTAAACATGTTACACCATGGGAATGGTAGATAACACTCTCTTTACTTAAAAATAAAACTCCAATCTCATTATTGTCCAAATATATGTCAACGACATTATATTCGGCTCAACTTGTTAAGAATTGTGTGATGATTTCGCCAAGATCATGCATGATAAGTTTGAAATGAGTATAATGGGGGAACTAAATATTTTATTAGGTTTACAAATAAAACAATTATAAGATGGTATATTCTTTAATCAATCAAAATATATAAATGAAATGCTTAAGAAATTTAGATTAGAAGACTCTAAGCCAATGAAAACTCCTATGTATACAGAAACAAAACTCACGAAAGACAAAAAAGGTGAGTCCGTAGATAATACCAAATATAGAGGTATGATAGGAAGCTTATTATACTTAATGGCAAGTAGGCCCGATATCATGTTTAGTGTTTGCCTTTGTGCACACTTCCAAGAGGATCCCAAAACCTCTCACCTTAAAGCGGTTAAATGTATCTTTCGATACGTTAAAGGCACTACGCACTTAGGAGTATGGTATCCTAAGGGGTCTGGCATAGAAACCATAGTATATGCGGACTCGGATCATGGGGGAGATTACGTGGACCGAAAAAGCACTAGTGGTATTTGCACGTTTATGGGATGTTGTTTAACATCTTGGTTTTCAAAGAAGCAAACCGCTCTTGCTATTTCCACTACCGAAACCGAATATGTAAGCGCCGGAAAGGCATGTCAACAAGCACTATGGACGAAACAAGCTCTCGTAGATTATGGAATTAGGTTAGATGACTGATGACATCAAATAACGTTACATTTATACCATTATTTATTCCAAATAAATTATCCACTTTTATATAATTATTGCAAGAATCGTTATTTAATTGCTTAAATTTGTAAATTGTAGTAATTACGAAGTGATTTGTGAAGACATGCTAAAAGGCGCACTTTTTGGAGCTTAAACGATGATATTTAAAGATTGCTTAAATCTGCTCAATACGCCGTATCCACAAAAGAAGATACGGCGTATCAGCGCCTGGACTTCACAAGAAAATGTGTATTCTCACTTCCTAATACGGCGTATCCATGTTTCCCTATACGCCGTATCCAGCTAGATAACTATTCAAAGATTTGGTGAATAATTATATTTTGGGAAGTTATATTTGATTGATTATAAACATAGCGCGCCTCCAAGGAAAACACCCCTATACACCGTATTGACCTAGCTCAATACAGTGTATCCAGTCCTTTTCAGACACTATAAATAGAAGACTCAAAAACGAGTTTTTGGTGTGCAAAATCATATTCTCCATACCATACACATAAAAGATGATTTTCTGAAGAAAAGAAGAGCAACCAAATGTCAAGCATCGATCATGATTCCATAGAAGACATCGTGTTATTCCTATACTCTTGTAATCATTTAAGTTTTGGTATTGTGTGGTAAAACGTTTAGTTTACCTTGGTTATTTGATCACGCTTGTATAATTACAATGGTTATGGGCTAATACCCTATGGTATTAGCCATCTTAATGAAGGTTTAATATTTGGTTTGTTTTAAAATCGATTTCTTAATTTATCGTTGAAAGTTTAATTATGTTTATCACATGATACTTGTCTACGTGTTTGAATATGCGACCTATCATTCAACTGGGTCTAGTTACGCCTAACAAGTGAACTAGATACTAGGATAGTTCTCCATATCGTGTTTTATATTACTGGACCAATAGGATCACAAATAATGTTCTATCTTTATCTTTAAATTATGAGCTTAGTTGGACCGGCAGGTGACCCGTTATGTTTCAACAAGTATGTTCTTAAATAATTGATAAAGACTTGAACAGTGAACTACCACTATATAAAATACCGTCAAATAGTAAGTGGGTAAAGTCCCGATGGGCTAGGTATTAACAAGATCACCATTGCTTTAATCCTTAGATAGATTATTATTAAACTAAAAGGATGCTTTATGCGGATACGTTAATTGTGACAGGATTCAACGTGTCTAGGTCTTAGGATGATGTCCCGCCTAAGTCTTAAGAATGATATGCCGCTTTGAGATAAGAAATCATTGCACTAAATAGACAAACCAACGTTTAATCGGATTTAATATGGCTAATACGGTTTTCTATCATTTGGCTTGCACCGCTCTGTTATCTTTTGATTGTATTCTTGCATGTTTATTGTGTTTAGAATTGGATATTGTCACCATAAAACATGTGTCAGTCTCTTAGGTTGAAAACCCCCCATTACCATTAGAACTAGGTTTAGCATAGGTTTAACAAGTAATTAGAATTAACTTAATTAGAGTAATTAAAATATTGATAGAATATAAGGTTAACAACCTCGCTCTTAGTGTTCGACACCCTACTTACCCCGAAACTCCACCCGATCAGGTACACTGCTCGTTAAAGTGTTATTTTAGGATAAGTCGGCTAAATATAAATTTAAAACTTGGTAATCAATAAATTAACCCTACATGACAGCACATCAAGTTTTTGGCGCCGTTGCCGGGGAGTGAAAAAGTTTAACCTTTAATTTTGTTAAGTATTTCTAACCATTAGCTTAGAATAATTTAATTAGTGTAATTCTGTTTGTATTTAATTTAATTGTGTGATTAAATTGCGTGTTTAAATTCCCGTATTATTTAATTGTTTTCTAAGTATTCTGTTCTGATAAATCAACTGATAAGCCGTATCCACCAGTTGGATTCGACGTATCGACCCTTCCACTCAGAACAACGTATTGATCGCTGCAGTCTAAACAACGCATTTGTTCTTCCAAACAATATGGCGTATTCTATAAAGTCAATACGGCGTACTAACCTTCAGCAGACACATACGACGTATTCAAATTAATTGAATACGGCGTATTGATCATCTGATACAGTAGCAGTAGCAATTTTTCGTATTCTATTTCCTGTTTTATGCGTTCTTACCCCTGAGGGCGTATCCTATTGATCATTTGTGCTTATTTTTAAGAAACCATTTGACAAAGAAAGAAAACACGATGACAGAACCGAATGAATATATCTCCGTTACCCAAAAGAACCGCATCTCTAATGATAACGTAGGAAGAATGATCGAGAAATATTTTTTTCGAGATACAAGGAGCGTTTTTGGTTAAGATACATAATAATACTTTCAATGAGAAAATTGGAGAAAACGCGTTTGAACACATTAATAAATTTCTCGAAGTAGTTGGGCCAATCAAAATTAATGGGGTAAGTCAGGACCGATTTAGGCTTAGCATCTTCTCTATTTCACTTGCAGGTGCCACAAGTGAATGGTTTAAAAAGGATTGTATCGGCTCAATTACTACTTGGGAAAATTTGGTAGAAAAGTTCGTTTAAAAATTCTACCAACTTTCTAATAACAATGAAGAGATGGAAGCTGAGGATGGTGATGACCTCGATGATATTGCTGAAATCTTCAAGATCGAGGCTGTTTATTTCACTACGAGACACCCTTGTGTAAAGCATTAAAAGACTTCAACTACCTCCTTAAAATTGACACGGATCTGTTTACTTTTGATATCCAAGGAATCAGGACTTACGAGGAGTATGAGTTGAATGATACTGTGACAAGGGATCTTGAGGAACCGTTGTTGGATAATGGGGTGCCATATCAACTATGTGATCATATATGTGAACCATATCGTTTTAAGAATGGAATGACTAAATGGACCACGTGTAGTTTAGATATTGATGGGTTTTGTAACGGTGGAGAGCTACCTGGGATGGTTTGGGTCAGAAGCATGACTTATTTCCAGGATCACAAGTGGTATGATGAATTAGTTGATGGAAAACTGAAAGAAGAAACCTTAATGCACAAAGCAAAAGTTAAAGAATCATAGGGAAATGCAACTCCCGGTGTGATGAAATTATGTGCATGGTTGATAAATAGTTTTGAGAACTTCCATGAACTAGACTATAATGTGCTGGTAAAGCTACAAGAATGTTGGTGGAAGATAAATGCTCATGAAGTCGCCCTATTCACTCGTTCGGAAAATTACGACCAGGGACCATATGCAAACGCCAAAACAAAAAGAGCTTATAACCCTTATCTTGATATTAAACGTATAAGAAGGAGCATCATGATTCATCAAACTACCGTGTTAGAAGATTCAAGATGATAAAATACTCATTCGATACTAATGATGAGTATGTTGCGATTATATAACACGAGTGCTCCGAACATTCAGAAACAAACCTTGATACATGTCACGCTTATCGAGAACTTTTTCGCATTACGGATGAAGGATGGCTCGTGACGAAGACATGCGACGAATAAAGAGAAGGGAAAGAAAAAGTCCAACTTAAAGACTAGCTGAAAGAAAAGTGCTTACCGGGAGACAACTCGGTTGTTTTTAATCGTTTGAGTTGTAATTTTAATTGTTTTATTGAGTCTGTCTTCCCAGACACTCAATACGGCGTATCGAACCCCTATGGATACGTCGTATCGAACTTCTCTAGACATTATCAGTCTTTAATTTCAGCATTTAATTTCTGCAAAACTTTAAAACATTTGTTTTTACATGATGCAATACGACGTATTCTTGGGTTTGGGATACGGCGTATTGACCTCCTGTACAATGTGTTTAATTGTTTTCCTGCATTGTAACCATTGTATAACCGAGATAGGAATTGCACTTTTGTCTTCTAAACTTTTATGCAGGACCTTGCTGTAAGGAAATCAATGATATGGTATACTCTAAAAAAGACGTGTGTTGAACTCGTATGAGCATTCTAACGCCTCGTCAAAACACTTTTGCTCAAGAACTCAAATTGGATAATCATCCCGAGCAACATATTAGGGAGTTCCTCGTTCTAATTCTGTTTCCCATTTTCTTTAAATTATTTTATCTATTCAACGAGGACGTTGTATAACCTAAGTGGGGGATGGAGAATTAAGTCGCCTAATTGTTCTTTCTTTTACAAATAATATGCTATATGCTTAAAATATGCCAAATTTAAAAATTTTTCTAGCATAACTTTTTGTAAAAATTACAAGTTACATGACCTCGCGCACTATAACCCTTAATACCAAATTGTGAGAATTAAGACTATCCCGTTTCCAAACGTTTACTAAAAATTCCACAAAAATTATGAGTGTGCCGGTGATGTAGTGGACTTTAGAACTTGGCTTGGTATATCACTCGAGACCACAACGATGAGTACTATGGACTTAGATGGAGAAACATATTTAACTGGTAAATTTATAGGAATACACCAAAAAAAGCCTAAATATTGTAAAATTAACTAACTACACTAGTTAGTTAAACCCCGTGTAACCCTTTGCTTACTCTCACTATAAGAGTAAAATCCCCTAAAAAAAACTTGTTGAGCCATTCTTGTCTTTTTCACACCATAAGTCTATTTCGTTACACCTTTACACCTAAGCCTACCCTGTAGATTAAGCCTACTTAATCAAAGTTGCTAGTTGCTTTAGTGTAAAGTTTTGTATTTCCTGTGTCAAAGTGAAATTTTCTATCTACGGTTAGGTCGGGAAATTGCACAATGCAATGGGAAATTATGTAGCTCGTGTATTTTGCTACTTCCACGATTATGTATTACGTCCGAAGATAAAGTGTTAAAGGAAAATTTATCTGGATGAATTATGATTGTGAAGACGGTGAAATTGCACCGAGATTTATGTTATTAAATGAATATAAAAAAAATGAAAAAATAGAAAATGCATCAAAAAAGATAAGGATGATTGATAGTCGGTTCGCTAAACTTAAATCGATGAAATACTTGGAAAGATCGATTATTCGTTGATATGTAGATAAAAATCAACGATGTATAGTTTTGTATAGTGGCCGATATCACCACTTTTGTAAAAGCCTGTAAATTTGGGATGATCGGGAAGTTGACCGTTATGGAAACGCCAACTTAGGTTGTCTTTTTCATTTCTATAATCGAGGTGTTTGTATATATTTCGAGTCTTTATCATGGAACGGTCAGGAAAAGTTACTAGCAACTACCTTATTTGTTCAAGCTTAATCTGTTTGTTTTGTGAATTTTATTTAACAACAATTTACTTCCCTTTCCTAGCAATTAACCTTGGGTTTTACTCGAACGAGGTTGAGATCGAGTCATGCATGTCTATTCTGTTGTTACGGCCATGTATGCGTGATTCAGCCACCTTGTTGGTTTATTACTTTTGGTGAAAGTTAGAAGATCCCCACCCTATATCATTCTTCATCCTAACCATTGGTTAAACTCGAATGAGTGATCGAATTATACATGTATATTCCATCATTACGGCCGTTATGTATGATTTAGCTGCCTTGTTGGTGTGGTACTATCGGTGAAAGATTGTTAGAATGATCAACCCTTAGCCTTATAATATAAACCCAAATTACTTTTTGACTTGTTTGTCCTTAGCTCTAGTGGTGGAGATGTGTATCCTTGCCAAGCATATGATGTAGGAAACTAGAAGGGGGGTGAATAGTTTACCGGTTAATTATCCGTTTTAACACTTTGCTTATAAAATGGTTTGATTCGAGTTGTATGTCAATCAATCAACAATATGAATCATAAGTAAACTATGAAATGTAATGAACTAAATAAACAATAACAATATAAAGAGATAAGGAAATAAACGATCAAACTAAGACACCAAGATTTATAGTGGTTCGGCTAAGCACCTCTTCGCCCTACTCTACTCCCCGAGTACTCCACTTGAGATTTCACTATGTCAACAAGCTCCCTTTAGGCGGAGAAAACCATTTACACGTCGCTTACTTTCTTTTCCGACACTAAGCTAGATGTCGAGTCCTAATCTTAGCTAGAACCAATCTAAGACTACACTAAGTCTTTATACACTCACAAGATATATACTCTTGGATTGACACACAATCTAATTTACACAAATACATAATTTACACTGTTGGATCTACACACAATCCAATTTACACAACACCACAAAGAAAATATAATGAAGATTTGTGATCTTAAGGAGGAGGAAAGAGATCACTTGATAACAATTCATTTCTAGATGAATACGATTGTTCTTCTCTTGCACTTGATTAGAAGAAGGGAAGAAGAGGGAATTAATCACTTGAAACAAGATCAAGATATGTTAGTGATCAAGATATGTGTTTTAGAAAGAAAAAAAGAAAGAAGAGAGAAAAGTAGATCTGAGAAAATTCATGGCAAGAGGTTGTATTTTTCAGATGGGGTGGCCCAGTATTTATAGAAGACAAAAATAGCTGTTACTTTGCTGGCAGTCCCGGCGGTCCGTAATATGTTAGGGGGCCGCCAGGCCTATAAGGGGGTCACCCGTAGAGTACACTCCTCTTTTTGTCTTTTAGTAGGGAATGTGTTATCTGTTTTGGAACCTTCTATTTTGGGGGGGGCAATATGATTTCAAATTTGTTGTTTTAATAAAACATTTTTTTATGAATAAATATTTTATGTATATATTTTTGTAAATACACTTTTGTAGAAATATAAGTTTTAAGAAAAATATTTTCTTGATCACTAATCATGTTTAATGATTTGTTTATCCATACCTTAAGTGATTAATCTTAGAAATAGAATTTTACGATTAGTAATTTATAAACGTTTAATTTTATCGTAAACGTTTTTACATTTTGTTATTATTAAAACATCGAGAGGTCGAAAAATATAAATAACATTTTTAGACATTATTTGTATTAATAATATCCCCTTTTTTAATGATGACAAAATATAAACTCATTTAGTAAAAAAAATAGAAGTTTATAAATTACTAATGAGTTTAAATCTATTTCTCCCCCTTTTTGTCGAATCCAAAAGGGTTGATCGTCGAATTGTAGTAGAGAGAAAGAAATCGACGATTGAAGACTCCCCCTTGATGTAAGCTCCCCCTTGTTCGGGCACCAAAGGATCGATCTTACGATATATTGTTTGCTACAAAACAAAGTTAGAAGTAAAAGTGCAAACTAACATAGCACGACAAATATCTCAAGAGTATAGTCCATACTTTAGAAACTCATAAATAAAGTGCATTCAAATTCCTAGAAAGATCATACATAACCATATAGGACAATATATGATGATACAACATAAGATATGACAAAACATATTAAAGCATAGGTGAACATGAATCTAAAAATACATTAATCCTAGAAAATTCATGATTCATAGACATGACTTTTAAACAAAATGTCTTTGGGTCATCCATTATTAGGCCATTTGAAAAAGGTCTATGGTTGAGGTGGAAAATGGGTTGTGAAGGCGATGGTTAGGAGATACTCAATATGAGCAAACATAATGTTCATCTTATCTTGAAGGTTTAAATGGAGGTTACGGTTGTGGAAGAAACAAATACAAGTTGATCACTGATAGTCATGATAGTTGTAGTAGAGTGGATGTCCCATGATAGGAGGTTGAGGTTGTGGTGGTGATGGTGAAGATGGACTTGAGAGATTTTCAAGAGGTGTGATTGGTGATAGTGATAGAGTGATATCCAATGAAGGAATGCTTTGGAGAGGTTGAGGATTAGATGGCCTGGGAGGAACATCCATTAAGTTTTGAAGAAAAGGATTTTGAGGTTGATGAGAGGTTGGTTCATTTGTAGGAGGTGGTGATACTTGTAGCTTTGATTGAAAGGAAGATAAGGTGTTTTCATGACTTGAGGTGGTTTCTTTGGTTGATGTGGGTTTGGATGGTGCATTTGGAGGAGTTGGAGAAGAAAAGGTTGTTGTGGGAGATGGTGTGGAGAGGTTTTCATTGTCACTATTTAGGTCAACAAATAGTTGCTTTTGTGGTATGATTGTTAGTTTGATTTTCTTGAACCCAGAGGAAGAAGATGCTTGTGTATCCATGGAAGTTTGAGGTGTGAAGGGATAGAGAAGAATTCATGATTTAAGATGTAAGAGATGGATTGAAGAAGTAAGGCATGGGGTTTGAAGTTTTAGATTCCAAAAAGTGTTTGTCAAAATGCAGAAATTATAGCTAGGCCTAGATGGGATAGTGGTCAACTGCACAGAAATTCAGGAGGTCACAGTAGAAGAATCCGTGACCTCTGATGGCGGTCCCTTAAATACCCGGCGGTCCCATATATATTAGGGGGCCGCCCAGTATTTTAGGGGGCCGTTTTCTGGAGACAGGAAACTTTTTCCAGAATTTCCTGATATGCTGTAAAAAAAATTCTAAATTTCCCTTTTTCAGTCAATCCTATTTCATCATGTATCATCTAATACTTATTATCTAATCTTCACAATATCAAATATCGTGAGTTCTATGAGGGAAGCATATGTAGGCAAATTTTATCAAAAGATAAGCATGCATAATATCATATATATAGCAAAGAGTCTATCGAGGTGCATGCAAGCATTGGTTTAGGATGATAAAATCGAAAGATCATCCATGGCAAGCTAAGTTGCCCATACTAAGTACTAAGTTACTAATAAGTAGTACAAGTTTAAATACCTAAGCATAATAGATTAGTAAATAATATAGATAATAATGTCATAAAGTAATTTCCCTCATAGCTCACTTCTTCATGTTTCTCCACAACCTTCTGAGACTTTTTCCGATTGACCTTACTCCACCACGCTGCTCATCTTGTAATTGTACTTAACGGTTGATGATTTCGGTTTAGCGGGTGTAAAATGGTTCCAAGTGAGGGTCAATGTTAGGTGGGTTTTGAAAAACTTGAGGAACTTGATTGGTTAAGGAATTAACATAACGAATGAGGGAAGGAGTGCTTGCACGTGAGTTCCCTTCGTTATTTCCATCATCATCATCATTGTTGAGATGAGATGAAGATGGTTGATCAAAGGTGGAGGAGGAAGTGGATGGACGACCTCTTCTTGTGCCACGATCCCTTCTGGGTTTTCACTCTAGTTGAGCGGCAAGAGGGTTCATGACACGATCGTACAAGACATAGGACTCGTTGTACAACTTAGGATATTCATTCATGATGAATTTAAACAAACAGGTTAATAGCATACCATAGGGTAGAATTAACCTAGCTTGCTTACTGACCCACTCCATTCGTTTCGCAATGTAATAGGCAAGATTGAATCTTTCAGAGTGTACAACACAATAAAGCATAAAACAAAGACAAGTGGGAACATGATCCCGACTACCCCTCAGACAGAAGACGTTTTCCCGGATGATTTCCTCTAAAGGCTTCAAAGTTGACACGATTTCACGAGTGAGAATTTGATATTCAAGAACATCAATCTCTTCCTCATGACGGATGCGATGGACTTGACCTTCTCGATCAATTCGAATAGACAAAATGATGTCCTCAATGGAAGGAGGGTTGGTTTGATATGGACCATCCGAAGGGATACCATATGCCAACTCATCAAGTCTCCATCTATCAGTAAAGACACACGCGCCTTCACAAGGAATGTCAAGAATTTGAGCAAAATTTTCAAGAGAGTAGGAGAAGAGTTGATTTTGAATCACAAATTTGACAAACATTTGACCTTCATTACAATAATTGATTTGATATTGACTATAAAACTCGAGTATGAAGCGAGGAATGATTTGTTCATTGATTTCAAGGAGACATTCAAACTCGACAAAATGAAACAAAGACCGAACATAGTTTAGGTCCGCAAAATTGTAAAAAAACCACCCGACCCTCATGGATATAGCATTCTTCAAGGTTTATTAGTTTTTCTCTTATTGGAGTATGGAATTCATGTGAGATTTTAGGGATATTGTTACCTAAAATGACACAAATAAAATCATTTTTTAATTGCTTATGCTTGTATTGAAGTTTTAAGCTTGTGTCTAGTGTTTGCCTATATGCAACAAATGTGGAGTAACGATTAACTCAACCTAAAAATAACATCCTAAGAGTTAATCCAAACGCTCCTTAAATTTAATTTTGCCTCTTCCAGAACAAGTCAAAAAATAGTTTAATTACTATCTCGAATTTGTTCATGAGATCATTATGCATGTGTTTAAAAACATTTTTGGGTTGGATTAACAATGCATAACCACAATTTTATTGTGTTCCTAACGTGAGTGATTTAAAAATAAAATTGGGGTTTTAGTTCAAAATCAATTTTTCTATAAACTCACTAATATGTGCAAATCCTATGTCTACGGGAAGCATATTAGTTGTACATTGTATCCTAGTAGTTCTAATTGTACAAAATTGAAAGAAAAATGGAAAATCCCCAATTTCAATTTTTGGTGTTCATCATGAACCCTAGACTCAAATTGAAAGAAAATAGATGAAATGACTTACAATTGATGATCTTTAAGATGTTGTGAATGATTGTTGATGTTGATTTTATCTTCAATTCGTGTTTTAGTGGTTGATTTTGAGTTTTTGAGTGAAATGGGTCGTGTTCGTCAATGGCAGCACGAAAGGGGGTGTTTGTTTTTGTGTTTTGAAAATTTTTGTTCAAGTGTTCCATTTTATGTTCTGCTGATGGCGGTCCCATATCTCCTGGCGGTCCCAAATATATTAGGGGGCCGCCTATATGGGGGCCGCCCTCAGTCAAGGGTTTTGGACTCATTTTTGACGAAAATTTTACGAAGAGGAGTGACGTTTTAATTTGCATTTCGCGAATTAAGGGTGCTTAAAGTACTTCGGATGAAGTATTTAAGTTGTCACGACACGGAATAGAACACAGACTAGAATCGAAACTAGAAGAAGGAGAAGCGGACACATAAGGTTTATGGAATGTGTTCCATCATTCCTAAACCAAGACGTAGATAGTTAAACGATTCACGTTTAAGGGGTTTAGTAAGAATGTCGGCAATATTGTCGACGGACGGCACTTTTTTGATTAAGATATGTCCTTTTTGGACATTATCACGAAGAAAGTGGTGACGAATTTCGATGTGTTTGGTACGAGAATGTTGCACCGGGTTTTTGCTAAGGTCAATCGCGCCTTTGTTGTCGCACATGATGGGAACGTCGTCAAGTCGTACGTCATAGTCGATGAGAGCTTGTTTCATCCATAGTGCTTGTTGACATGCCTTTTCGGCGCTTACGTATTCGGCTTCGGTAGTGGATATAGCAAGAGCGGTTTGTTTCTTCGAGAACCAAGATGTCAAACAACATCCCACGAACGTACAAATACCACTAGTGCTCTTTCGGTCCACATAATCTCCCGCATGATCAGAGTCGGCATATACTACGGTTTCTATGCCGGTCCCCTTAGGATACCATAATCCTAAGTGCGTAGTGCCTTTAATGTATCGAAAGATACGCTTAACCGCTTCAAGGTGAGAGGTTTTGGGAGCCTCTTAGAAACGGGCACAAAGGTAACACTAAACAAAAGATATCCAAGCCTACTTGCCTTAGGATAATAAACTACATATCAAGCCTCGATACTATTGGTACTATCACCGACTCACACTCTTCAACTTTTCGTGAGAGTTTAGTAACGGAGGACATGGGGGTGTTCATTGGGTTATAATCAACTAGACCAAATTTTTTAGGCCCTTTCCCTTTAATATACTTAGATTGAAAAAAGAATATACCAACATTCATTTGTTTAATTTGTAATCCAAGGAAGAAGTTAAGTTCACCCATCATGCTCATCTCGAACTCGTCATGCATGATTTTGGAAAATTCATCACACATGTCTTGACAAGTCGAACCGAATATGATGTCATCGACATATATTTGAACTAAGTGGGGGGGGGGAGATGAGATTTGAACTTTTACCTTCTTATAAAAAGAGAGTTATCTACCGTTTTTTTTTATTATTTTATATTCATGTTTAATAAGGAAAGCTTTTAATCTATCATACCAAGCTTTGGGTGCTTGTTTAAGACCATATAAAGCTTTCTTTAATTTATAAACATGATCTGGTTTTTCAAAATCAATGAATCCCGGAGGTTGTGCCACGTATACCTCCTCATTGATAAAACCGTTCAGGAATGCACTTTTTACATCCATTTGGAATAGTTTAAAATCTAAGGCACAAGCATAAGCTAATAATATTCTAATAGACTCAAGTCTAGCAACCGGGGCATAAGTTTCATCATAATCGATGCCCTCTTGTTGGTATAGCCTTGACAACAACGCCTAGCCTTATTTTGAGAAACAACACCGTTCTCGTCTAACTTATTTCTAAATACCCACTTAGTTCCTATGATTGTCATATTCTAGGTTGTGGAACTAACTCCCAAACGTCGTTAGCAACGAATTGATTTAATTCTTCTTGCATGGCGACTATCCAACTTTCATCTCCTAACGCTTCATTCACATTCTTAGGTTCTATAGTTGATATAAAACAAAAGAAGTTACTTTGGTTTTGGGCTTGTGACCTAAGGGTTCTTTGGTTAAGGTTTCCTATGACATTTTCTAATGGATGGTTCCTAGATTCCTTAATGTTGACTATTTCATCAATCTCTAAAGTTTCATCCACAATGTCGTTTTCTAGGTTTTTCTTTTCGGTGACCTTAATTGCTTCTTCTTCATCTAAGTCATCATCCACCAAGGGTGATGTCTTAGAGGGTGGAGGAGTTTCATCGAATGTCACGTTAAGTGATTCTTTGACTTTCCTAGTGTGTTTGTTTAGGATGATGTAGGCTTTACTATTTTGAGAATAACCTAAAAAGACACCTTTGTATGACTTTGTGTCAAACTTGGTAAGGTTGTCTTTGGTGTTCAAAATGAAGCACTTGCTTCCAAACACTCTAAACTAATCTAATGTAGGTGTCCTGCCTCTTAAAAGTTCGTAAGGTGTTTTTCCAAGAATGGCTCTAATCAGAATTCGGTTGAGAATGTATGTTGAAGTATCTACGGCGTTACATCAAAATTTAAATGGTAACGATTTCTCATTCAACATAGTCCTACTTATTTCTTGAAGTGTCCTATTTTTCCTTTCTACCACGCCATTTGATTGAGGAGTGCGTGGAGCCGAGAAGTTATGTGTAATACCATTGGTATTAGAAAACTCTCTAAATTGTACCTCATTATCAAATTCTCTACCGTGGTCGGTTCTTATTGACACTATTAAACAACCTAATTGGTTTTGGATTTGCCTACTAAATATTTCGAATTGATCGAAAGCTTTGGTTTTGTCCTTAAGGAATCTAGTCCAAGTATACCTAGAGTAATCATCTACTATGACTAGGGTGTAACGGTTTCCTCCGTAACTCCGTATGGCGGATAGACCAAAGAGATCCATATGGAGGAGTTTTAAGCATCTAGTCGTTGAGACTATATTCTTAGCTTTGTGACTAACGTGAGCTTGTTTTCCCATTTTGCAAGCATTACAAAAATGTTGATCAAACTTAAGCTTAGGTAGGTTTCAAACTAAATCCTTAGAAGCCAGCTATTAAATGAGACTCATGTTTGCGTGACCTAACCTCCTATGCCACAATGTGGAATTTTCATCAATCGTAGCTAGACAAATTTGATCCTTCGGCTTATTTCCTAATTTCATCACATATAAGCCTTTCTTCCTAATACCTCTACCTATAACTTTACCGTCCTTAGTGATTTCACTATCATGTTCAGAGAAAGTTACTCTACATTTATTGTCACATATTTGTCCTATACTTAGGAAGTTAAATCTTAAGTTATCAACATGTTCTACAGTATCTATTTTGAGAGTCATTAGAAATCGTACCTTTGCCAATGATGATACCGCGAATATTACTACCAAAAATAATGTTACCTTCATTGTATACCTTGTAAGTGGAGAAGAGCTTTCGGTTGCCCGTCATATGTTTAGAGCATCCGTTATCCTTGATCCATTTGTCGCGTTCCAAGTTGACTCCAAGGCATATCTATTTATATAGTACAATGACTCAAACATTTGGTCCCCAATATCTCATGGGTCCAAAATTGTTAGTGCCAAACATCCCTTGCATTTGATGCAATTGGTTGAGATGTGAGAATGGAAGACACATTTCCCATGGTATGTAACTTTGACGTGGAAAGTTATTCCAAGTTACGAGAAAGCCATGAGGTTGGTTTTGTCGACCAACATGTCTTTTTGGTTGCGGTGTTTTAGGACGAGAATAATTATTATTGACTCTTCTAGGAGGTGGAGTTTTTGATCTAAAATTGGGTTTCGAAAATCCAACTTCGGGCTTAGACAATGGCTTATAGAATTGTTTAACTTCATTGTCACTAGCAACAGGAATTTTGACTTTGTTTACAATTATGTGTTTTGGTCTAGAACCCAAAATAGATTTTTGAAAAAACACAGTTTTCTCAGATCCACGTGTTACTAGTGGCGGTCCCATAATTATTTTGGGGGCCGCCTGGTCACTAGGGGGCTACCCATATTTATGGGACCTCCATCAGAGGACATTTTTTTAAGCTTTCACAAATTTTATTTCCTTAGTTCCACTAGATTATGCTTCAAATGAATTAAACTTTAAACCTAGTTTATCATCGAAGGGTTTTTGACTACTCAACATTTCATTTAAGCAGTGAGTACTCTTTTCAAATTTATTTAATCTAGTGGATTCTTTTTTGAGTTTTTCATTCTCAATTTTAAGTGCATGACACTTTGCACAATCGAGATCAACTCCCTTATTTTTCTCGAGTGTGGATAATTTATCTTTTAATTCTCTGAGCTCGTTTTCTAGACTATTTCTAGTAGCTTTTAACCTTTTGTTCTTAGTGATTATCTTTAGACTGATTTTGCATAACATATCATATTCGTTGTCTAAAGCTAAATCATCAATTGATGAGTTTTTATCACTAAAGTAAGATGATTCAGAACATACCCCACTTGAAGCATGAGCTACAAGACATGTTTCATCTTTGACCTTTTCGTCAACTTCTTTACCACTATCACTCCAAGAGCCTCCGCCAAAATCACTTTGGCTCTTATCTTTTGGTGGTTTTGGACATTCTTCAATCAGATAATTCGGGTCGCCGCATCTAAAGCATTTTCTATTACTTTTACCGTTCTTGTCACCTCGGCTTCTTTGGAACGTCTTTTTGTCATTCCTAGGTTGTCTCACGAATCTACCTCTTCTTTTAAAGAACTTCTTGAAGTCTCTTACCGACATGGCACACTCTTCGTCTTCGCTACCAGAAGTCGAACACTCTTCATCACTAGATATTTTCTTAGCCTTTAAAGCAATAGATTTTCTTTCAACTTTTACTTTGACTATTTCAGAATCTTTCTTGATGATCATTTCATGAACTTTGAGGTTCCCGATAAGTTCATCAAGAGATACTGACGTTAAGTCTTTCGACTCTTCAATCGCCGTGACCTTTGCTCTCCATTTAGGATGTAGAGCCCTAAGAAACTTTGTTACGTAGTTCTTACTAGAATAACCTTCATCAAGAGCTTTAAGAGTAGTAATAATAGTATTAAATCAAGCAAAAGCACTATCTATAGATTCGTCTTCGGAAATGACGAATTGTTCATATTGTTGAACCAAAAGGTAGATCTTATTATCTTTGACTTGGCTATTACCTTGATGGGTGATTAACAAAGTTTTCCAAATTTCTTTTGCCTTGTTACACATGAAAATTCTTTTATATTCTTTTCTTGGCAAAGCATTGTAAATAACCATTTTGGCTTCATTATTTTTCGCAAGTCTCTTTTTGAGATCATCAGTTTGTTTTTCAAAAGGGATAACCTCATCTAATTTGGTTTCCGGATTTTGTACAATAGGTTGAAAATCACCATTGGTAATAACATGCCAAAGATCTAGATCTTTTGATTTAACATATGTCTCGAATTTATTTTTCCAATAAATAAAACTATCACTTTCAAAAAGTGGTGGTCTTTGCATGGATTGCCCTTCTAGATATTTGTCCGAATCCATAGATCGATCCAAACATTAAAATACAATATATTTTAAAAATCTTGAGTGACCTTGGCTCTGATACTAATTGTAGGAAACTAGAAGAGGAGGTTGAATAGTTTACCGGTTAATTATCCGTTTTAACACTTTGCATATAAAATGGTTTGATTCGAGTTGTATGTCAATCAATCAACAATATGAATCATAAGTAAACTATCTAATGTAATGAACTAAATAAACAATAACAATATAAAGAGATAAGGAAAGAAACGATCAAACCAAGACACCAAGATTTATAGTGGTTCGGCTACGAAGCACCTCTTCGCCCTACTCCACTCCCCGAGTACTCCACTCGAGATTTCACTATGTCAACAAGCTCCCTTTAGGCGGAAAAAACCGTTTACACGTTGCTTACTTTCTTTTCCGACACTAAGCTATATGTCGAGTTCTAATCTTAGCTAGAACAAATCTAAGACTTTACTAAGTCTTTATACACTCACAAGATATATACTCTTGGATTGACACACAATCCAATTTACACAAATACATAATTTACACTATTAGATCTACACACAATCCAATTTACACAACACCACAAAGAAAATACAACAAAGATTTATGATCTTGAGGAGGAGGAAAGAGATCACTTGAAAACAATTCGTTTCTAGATGAATACGATTGTTCTTCTCTTGCACTTGATTAGAAGAAGGGAGGAAGAGGGAATTAATCACTTTAAACAAGATCAAGATATGTTACTGATCAAGATATGTGTTTTAGAAAAAAAAAGTTGATTTGAGAAAATTCGTGGCAAGAAGTTGTGTTTTTCAGATGGGGTGATCCAGTATTTATAGAATACAAAAATAGCCGTTACTCTGCTGGTAGTCCTGGCGGTCCCTAATATGTTAGGGGGCCACCAGGCCTATAAGGGGGCCGCCCGTAGAGTACGCTCCTCTTTTTGTCTTTTAGTGGGGAATGTGTTATCTGTTTTGGAACCTTCCATTTTGGGGGGAAAATCTGATTTCAAATTTATTGTTTTAATAAAACATTTCTTTTATGAATAAATATTTTGTGTATATATTTTTGTAAATACACTTTTGTAGAAATGTAAGGTTTAAGAAAAATATTTTCTTGATCACTAATCATGTTTAATGATTTGTTTATCCATACCTTAAGTGATTAATCTTAGAAATAGAATTTTACGATTAGTAATTTATAAACGTTTAATTTTATCGTAAACGTTTTTACATTTTGTTATTATCAAAACATCAAGAGGTCAAAAAATATAAATAACGTTTTTAGATATTATTTGTATTAACATATGATATGAAACTAATCACGACCGAGCAAATGAGCATACCAATTCAATGTTACACCCTAGATTAGTTGAGTGATCCGAGTGTTTTCATTTTCATATTTTGTGAGGTGCTTGGTCTTGTACAGGTGATTAAGATGAAAGAAGTGCTTAACGGAAAAATCCTTAACTTCAGTTGCGATACATTTTCAACAAATTTCTAGAGTCTACTTGAGGACAAGTAGGATTCAAGTGAGGGGATATTTGATGACATTAAATAACGTTACATTTATACCATCAATTATCCCAAATAAATTATCCACTTTTATATAATTATTGCATGAATCGTTACTTAATTGCTTAAATTTGTAAATTGAAGTAATTACGGAGTGATTTGTGAAGACATGCTAAAAGGCGCACTTTTTGGAGCTTAAACGATGATATTTAAAGATTGCTTAAATCTGCTCAATACGCCGTATCCACAAAGAAGATACGGCGTATCAGCGCCTGGACTTCTCAAGAAAACGCGTATTCTCACTTCCCAATATGGCGTATCCATGTTTCCCTATACGCCGTATCCAGCTGGTAAACTATTAAGAGATTTGGTGAATAATTATATTTTAGGAAGTTATACCTGATTGATTATAAACTTAGCGTGAACTCCAAGAAAAACACCCCTATACACCGTATTGACCTAGCTCAATACAGCGTATCCAGTCTTTTTCAGACACTATAAATAGAAGTCTCAAAAACAAGTTTTCAGTGTGCAAAATCATATTCTCCATACCATACACATAAAAGATGATTTTCTGAAGAAAAGAAGAGCAACCAAAGGTCAAGCATCGATCACAATTCCATAGAAGACTCCGTGTTATTCCTATACTCTTGTAATCATTTAATTTTTGGTATCGTGCGGTAAAACGTTTAGTTTACCTTGGTTATTTGATCATGCTTGTATAATTACAATGGTTATAGGCTAATACCCTGGGGTATTAGCCATCTTAATGAAGGTTTAATGTTTGGTTTGTTTTAAAATCGATTTTTTATTTTATCGTTGAAAGTTTAATTATGTTTATCACATGATACTTGTCTACATGTTTAAATATGCGACCTATCATTCAACTGGGTCTAGTTACGCCTAACAAGTGAACTAGATACTAGGATAGCTCTCCATATCATGTTTTATATTATTGGACCAATGGAAATCATAAATAATGTTCAATCTTTGTCTTTAAATTATGAGCTTAGTTGGACCGGCAGGTAACCCGTTATGTTTCAACAAGTATGTTCTTAATTAATTGATAAAGACTTGAACAGTAAACTACTAGTATATAAAATATCGTTAAACAGTAAGTGAGTAAATTCCTAATGGGCTAGGGTTTAACAAGATCACCATTTCTTTAATCCCTAGATAGATTATAATTAAACTAAAAGGATGCTTTATGCGGATATGTTAATTGTGACAGGATTCAACGTGTCTAGGTCTTAGGATGATGTCCCACCTAATTCTTAAGAATGATATGCCGCTTCGAGATAAGAAATCATTGCACTAAACAGACAAACTAGCGTTTAATCAGATTTAATATGGCTAATATGGTTTTCTATCATTTGGCTTGTACCGCTCTTTTTTCTTCTGATTGTTTTCTTGCATGTTTATTGTGTTTAGAATTGGTTATTGTCACCATAAAACCTGTGCTAGTCTCTCAGGCTAAAAACCCCCCATTACCATTGAAACTAGGTTTAACAAGTAATTAGAATTAACTTAATCAGAGTAATTAAAATACTGATAGAATATAAGGTTAACAACCTCGCTCTTAGTGTTTGACACCTTACTTACCATGAAACTCTACCCGATCAGGTACACTGCCCGTTAAAGTGTTGTTTAGGATAAGTCAGCTAAATATAAATTTAAAACTTGGTAATCAATAAATTGACCCTACACGACAGCACATCAATGACATTCCTATCATGTGTGATAACAAAGAAGCTATAGACTTAAGTAAAAATCCCGTACAACACTCTCATACAAAACACATTGAGATTCGCCACCATTTCCTTCGTGACAATGTTCAAAAAGGAAATATTTCCATAGAAAAGGTCTTATCGGAAGATAACATTGCTGGCATTCTAACTAAACCCCTTAAAGGTGAGCCTTTTAATTACTTACATCTAGGTCTAGGAATGATGGAACACATTGAATGAATACTTATTAAGTATCCACATCACTATTAATGTTATTTGAAACTTAAACCACCTAAAAGTAGACAAGAACATTGAACTACAACCAAAATCAACATACCAGAATCGAAAAATCATGAAAATAAAATCGTCAGATGGCGGCCCCTTTAATTCTTAAAGGGTGGCCCCCTTAGTGATAAGGGGGCCGGTCATACACATAAGGGGATCGACCATCTGACAGCCCGTAATTTTTTTTCTTTTTCTTTAAATCTGAGTCTAGGATTTTATTTTGCACAAAATCAAAGATTAGGAATTTCTCAAAAATTAATCTTTATACAAAATTATGTATTAGTTACCTCGGTTTTGCCAAGGCTTAAACTTCTCAACTTAATATATGTATATATAAGTGCCAATCTATTTCTCAAAATCCTTCTCACGACTAGGAGTTCATGAAAATCTACTTTCATACATTTTGATATATGCTAAAAACATCTCCCATTCATGCATAATGATCTCACACTTGTTGGCGGAATATATAATCCAATATATATTTTTCGACAATCTTGATTGAGCAAAATTAAATCAGGGAGCACTTGGATTATTTCTTAGGTTTTTTCTTGTCTTAGAGTCGAAATAATCATCACTCCACATTTGTCGCATATAGGCACACACTAGGATTATAAATACAAACACAAGTCTCATTTGATGTGTTTACAACCTACTTCTCTTGTTTAAGAAATCTTAGGAGCATTATAACTATTTGCTAATACTTCAATTAATATGCTCTTCATTATAGATTTTTATTTGCCTCCTTGGCCTCCTTTGCATACTTTTTCCTTCATATATACTTGCTTGTAAATGTTATATGAATTAGCTTGGTTGTTATTAGGACTTTTGCATGTTTATTTCTTGCTGGCTAAATGTTTATAGTCTTGATAGCTAACTAAAAATGTAGGACTTGCTGCAAAATGTCCACAAAACAGTCTCTCCTTTTAACATTCTTGCAAGACAACAACCCTGAACATCCTGGACATCCCCAGGTGGCGGCCCCCTTTACTCAAAGGGGCAGCCCCCTTAGTGATAAGGGGCCCAACCATATAGATAAAGGGTCCGACTATCTGATGAATGGTTTTTACTGTTTCTTTCTGTGTTTTGACCTTCTTTTATCTAGACTCAGCTATAATTTCCCAAAACACATCAACATTTCTTGGCTTTGTTTTTTAACAATGTCCATCCATCCTTAACTACATTTTCTTCCTAGTATAAATCAACCCTCACCCTCATCTTTGTCATCACAATTCATCTCATCTTCTCCAATGACATCTCCTCACAAACCCATGTCTAAACCTTTAAAATTAGCTAAAATGTTCGTAAGACCCGTATAGAGAAAGAAGTTGAACTATTGTAACACATCCAATGAGGTTGATGTTAACTTGCCTACACCAATGCCCAAACCACAATCTCCTCTCCAAGAACCATCACAAGAAAACC
>BQNB010007172.1:0-69903 GCA_026074375.1 Tanacetum coccineum | reverse complement strand
GAAAAGTTAAAGGCTTTAGATAACCTTAATGGGATGATGTATGATGATGACAAATAAGTGCTAAACCCTTGTTTAGACTTTAAACCAAAGCTTGCCCAATATTAACCCTAGTTTTCCAAGTGAAAACCCTAACTTCTCTTTTCTTGATTAATGCTTAAAATGGTTAGCCAATACTTGGAAACATCTTAGAATGTCTTAGGAATGATGAGTATATGTGTGTATAGGTTGTATAAAATGTTGTATGGATTTAGTTAAAGGGGTGTTTGATGTCGTGGGTTGGCTAGAGCACAAAGGAGGAGTTTTGTGATTTTTACCAAGTGTTTTGCATATGTATGATTTCTCTTATGTGTATACTAGTATATATGAGTAGCTTAGTCAAAAGTATGCAATAGTTGGTCTTAGAGACAAAGAGAGGGTCTTAAGGAAGACCTGGTCATGGTCTTTGGTCAAGGAAACAAAGTATGGTAAGGTTTAATGAGATGATATGGTACAAAGACCTAGTTGAAAGATTTATTTCATTTTTCTTGTATAAATTGCAACAAATTCGTCCTATGTATTATATATATGATATATTTTTGTAACTTTTATGTATTGGGTATAAAAGTGGGTATTTGTTGAAGCGTAGAATTATTTTTGTGGTTCCGGGTATGCCTAAACTTAATTTATCGCGAAACGTATACACTTTACTTATCCGATAAAAATAAAATGAACAAAGATCATAATTATTCTCAAAATAATTATTTAATACTTGCTTGATGTAAACGCTTAATTGCTTGATGCCTGTTTACATTGAACGCTAATTTTTAGCTTACGCGATTTTACTTAATACATGAAATTACAAGCAAACGCGTACGACACTAAAAATAAATAGTAGATTTATCGACGTCGTCAATGACTTGAAAACACAGGGTGTTATAGACTTCCCCCGTTAAATGAGCCTTGTCCTCAAGGCTCACGATGCAGCACTTGACGACGGTGCGGTCTTGGCGAACAAATGTGGATATTTCTTCTTGAATTGGTCTTTACGTTCCCACGTGAACTCAGGACCTCTCTTGGAGTTCCATCGAACCTTGACTAATGGGACCCAGCTTCACTTCAACCGTTTAACTTCACGGCCCACTATTTCTACTGGTTCCTCAACAAAATGAAGCTTGTCATGAAGATGAAGTCCATCCAACGGAACTGCTAATGGTTCGTCGGCATGACACTTTTTCAGGTTAGACACATGAAATGTATTATGAACTCTACTCAGCTCCTCAGGAAGCTCGAGCTTTTAAGCAACCCCTCCGACCTTTTCTAACACCTTGAAAGGTCCTACATACCTAGGGTTTAACTTCCCCTGTTTGCCAAAATGTACGACCCCTTTCCAAGGAGAAACTTTAAGCATAACTTTATCCCCGACTTGGAATTCTATCGGCTTACGCTTTAAATCGGCGTAACTCTTTTGTCGATCACGAGCGGCTTGCATCCTTTGCTTGATATGGATGATTTTCTCCGTGGTCTCTTGAATTAGTTCTGGACTGAGTATTTAAGCTTCTCCGACTTCGGTCCAACAAACAGGTGAACGACATTTGCGACCATAAAGTGCTTCGAATGGTGCGGCCTTGATGCTAGCGTGGTAGCTATTGTTATATGAGAACTCGACTAATGGCAAATGGTTAACCCAACCCTTTCCAAAGTTGATCGCACAAGCACGTAGCATATCCTCGAGAGTTTGAATGGTCCTCTCGCTTTGCCCGTCTGTTTGTGGATGGTACACAGTACTCATATCCAAAAGTGACCTCCAGAAATTAGATGCAAATCTCGGGTCACGATTACAAATGATTGAGATAGGTATTCCGTGTCTCCGTGACACCACCATTAGGTAACATTCTTTTAAGTTTATCTAAAGATTCAATCCTTCTCATTGGTGTGAAGATCGCAGACTTAGTGAGTCGGTCAACGATCACCCAAATGGTGTCGTAGCCTTGCGACGTCTTAGGAAGCTTCGTAACAAAATCCATAGTGATGTTGTCCCACTTCCATTCAGGTATCTTGGGTTGTACCAACAATCCTGATGGTCTTTGATGTTCGGCCTTGACTTTAGCACAGGTCAAACACTTGCTAACATAGGTGGCGATGTCGGCTTTCATATTGGGCCACCAATATAGCTTCTTCATATCTTGGTACTTTTGTCAAAAAAACAAAAAAAAAAAAAAAACACAAAAAAAAGAACCCGGATGTATAGAGTACTTTGATTTGTGGGACTCGTGCATGATTACAGTCCGTAAATCTCCATAACAAGGTAGCCAACTTCTGCCATTGAGGCATAGGGTTCCATCCGTACGGGGTTCCAACTTTTCCGTCCTAATCGCCTCTGGATATTTAGCGTTTTCAACCAACATTCCTCCAACATCTTCTTTCTTGATGTTCTCTGGTTTTCGTGCTTCAGTCTGAGCATTCAAGATTTGTTTGGGAAGGTCCAAACTAATAGTCATAACTAAGGCTCGAACTCTTAACGGTGGTTCTCGTTCTTTCCTGCTCAAAGCATCAACAATGACATTGGCTTTTCCCGGGTGATAACGAATATCGCAATCGTAATCACTAAGCAACTCTAACCATCGGCGTTGTCTCATGTTTAGTTCCTTCTGATCAAGAATGTGTTGTAAGCTCTTGTGATCAGTGAACACTGTACACTTGGTTCCGTATAGATAGTGCCTCCAAATCTTGAGAGCGAACACTACTGCTCCAAGTTCCAAATCATGAGTCGTATAGTTCTTCTCATGAATTTTTAACTGGCGTGATGCATAAGAAATCACCTTTTCTCTTTGCATCAACACAGCGCCCAAACCCTTCTTTGAAGCGTCGCAGTATGCGATGAAATCTTTGCTTCCCTCAGGTAAGGCAAGGATTGGTGCACTGCACAATTTCTGCTTCAACAGTTGAAAAGCTGCTTCTTGTTTATCGCCCCAAACAAACTTGACCTTCTTTTGAGTAAGCTTAGTCATTGGTTTGGCGATCTTTGAAAACCCTTCAATGAATCTTCGATAGTACCCAGCAAGACCTAAAAATTGACGAATCTCCGTTGGTGACTTAGGAGATGTCCAATCTTTAATGGATTCAATCTTGGCTGGATCCACATGAATTCCTTCACTATCGATCACGTGACCGAGGAACTGTACTTTGGGAATCCAAAATTCACATTTGGAAAATTTGGCATACAACTCCTCTTTCTTAAGCAACTCTAAGATTAGCTTAAGGTGTTCTTCGTGTTCTTTCTTGTTCTTTGAATATATCAGAATATCGTCAATAAAGACAATCACGAATTTATCCAGATATGGTTTGCATTTACCCCGATTCATAAGGTCCATGAATACGGCAGGTGCGTTTGTCAAACCAAACGGCATAACTTGAAATCGTAATGGCCGAACAAGTTTCTCGAAGGCATCATCGGAATGTCTTCTTCTCGAACCCTCAGTTGGTGATAACCTGACCTTAGGTCGATCTTCGAAGTAAAACTCCGACCCTTAAGTTATCAAATAAATCATCAATTCTGGGGAGTGGATAACGGTTCTTCACTGTTAGTTTGTTTAATTCCCGATAGTCAATGCACATCCGGAATGATCCATCCTTCTTTTTGACAAACAAGACCGGAGCTCCCCAGGGTGAGGAACTGGGTCTTATAAAGCCTTTGTCGGATAGCTCTTTCAGTTGCTCAGATAACTCTTTCATTTCGGAAGGCGCCAATCGATAAGGTGCCCGTGCTACAGGTGCAGCACCAGGTACCAAATCAATTTGAAACTCCACTTGTCGAGTCGGAGGAAGACCCGACAAGTCCTCAGGAAATACTTGGGAAAGTCTTTGAACTCTGGTACCCTCAAGTCGCTTCTTCTCCGACTTAATCATGCTCCTCTTTTGCAGTGACATGTGCCAAAAAGATAGGAAATCCTTTTTCCATGTACTTCTGCATTTTAGTGCACGAAATGATGTTTAATCGTGTCACATTTCCCTGGTTACTTCCATCACCGTGTATGATTAAGGTTTTATTTCTCTAGGGGATGCGAACAATCTTCTCGGCACACACAATGACCGCTTGGTACTTCGCCAACCAATCCATACCGATTATAGCAAAACTACCAAGTTCTACAGGCATTAAGTTTATGTTGAATTGGTAGGTTTAGAAGTTTATAGTGCAACACACTAATGATAAGTGTTTAAACCTAATTATTCTCCTCAGCTAGTTCGACATCATAAAAGTGATCTAGGGAAGATGGGTGATGTCAATTTACGGAGCTAAATTCCAGTAGACATAAAACTTTGATCGGCACCCGTATCAAATAAGATATAAGCATAGCGGTTGTTTAGAAGGAACGTACCCGCAACGACGTTGTCTGGGTTTGCCCCCGCATTTCCAACCACATACACCTTTGCTGGAGCCCTGTCATTCCCAGCTTGATTACCACGGTCATTGTTTCTCAGTTTTGGGCAGTTTCTTCTAAAATGTCCTTGAGCTCCGCACTCATAGCAACCGTTGCCCTTCTGATTATTGTTGTTGTTGTTGCGGTTGTTGTTGTTGTTGTTATTGTTGTTTTTTGGACATTTGCAGCCGCTTCAACAGTCCTCTGTGTTCAGATGCAACCCTCTTGCAGTTATTGCACCTAGGTGGACAAGGACCTTCATGATTCTAATTTCACTTGGAACATAGAGGTTTAGACCCGGCATATGGTTTCCTGTCACTATTTCCTGCAGTGTAGGCCTGGCATGTATTATGCCTCTTATTCTGTTGTTGTTGGTTTTGATTATTCTTGGAAAGATCATCATACATTCTTTTCCTTTCTGCCTGACGTTCAGCATAGCATGGGTCTTTCATCCATCAGCTCAGATTGTAAAACTCGCTAGCCTCTTGCATGGTTTTCGGCTTTGATGCCTTTACACTGCCATGTATCATACCGGGCAAGCCACCGATATACTTTTCAATCTTGTCTATCTCTTCTGGGAACATCCTGGAACACATCAAAGCTAGTTGCTAAAATTGTCGACTATAGGCCACCACATCGGTGCCCTTAACCTTAAGATTCCACATCTCAGTCTTTAATGGTTCTTGATCTCACCCTCGGGCATACTTAATCATCATTATTTTCTTCGCTTTGGCCATGGCATGGCATGAAGCTGTTTCAGGAGTAAGTGGTCCTAACTGGAATTCATCCAGGTAAGAGCATCATCTTGTAGAGTGCAAGTCGCAAACTTGACGTGACAAGCTGCAGTGCAATTGCTAATGCTAAACACAGACTCTATTTTCTCAAACCATCGAGTAAGTCCGACGACTCCCTCAGTGCCTTTGAAGTCCAAAGCTTTGCATTTCAATAATTCAGAGTAAGAACATTCGCGAACAGCTTGTGCTGGCCTTGGTCCTGAACCATTGGCTATTTAGTCCATTCCTACACTGCTGCTTCTGCATCAGCCTCTGCAGCAGCAACTCCTTGGTCAAATTAAGGCCTGAAGTTGAGCCTCAGTAACAGTTGTGTGGGTGTTTGCATTTGGGTGTGTGACAGGAGTTGACCTGTGGTCCCTTTGGAGCCATTTTCTTCAATCACAAAAATACAATACCCGTTAGATTTTAATACAATCATAACGTGACATAACATATGCATCATAAATAAAATAAGATCACATCACACAGTGAAACATACAACCAACACAAGATCAACATAACATAATACATCCATTCCATATATAATCTGGAAATATACATGAACCTGTTTGTACACAATGCTTCCCCAATCGCTAGGTTACAAAATAAAAATCAACATAGAGCCCTATAGCCGGGAGTTACCCGTAATACTTAGTACGCTATACAGGATAGCTAATCAGAATTAAAAGATCTATACCGCCTGCTAGCTGGGAGTAACCCATAAAAACTTAACAGACTGCATAGTAGCTACAATCATAACCAAAGTCTAGGAACTGCTACCAGTGTCCTCTAATGTGTCAACGCGTGCTCCAGCCTCCAGGGCCTGGGTACGCATGATATGCCGAACAACAAAATCATCTGCAGCCTGACGTTGCCACTCGTGGCGACGCACCTCAGTCTCTAATACTGTAACTCGTGCCTCTAATGCCCTGCAGTAAGCTTCAGACCTAGCCAAGGCCTGACGGGTCTCCATACTCTCTTGCTCATAAGCAAGTCTCTCTCTCCTCAATACCTCAATCTTAGCTCTCACAGCTGCACGATCCTTCTGGGCATCGTGATGTCGTGAGTGAAACTCCGAACTCTCTCTACTACGAACATCTACCTGGTAACTGACCTCATGGTTGACCATCGCTAATGGGCTGTCATCATCATTCTCTCATATATCTCAAACCCTGGTTTCCCATCGTGTCCTACAAGACTGTAATCGAGTCTATTGGCCATAGTGGGTTCTGGCTGTCTTCAGCAGCACAGCAGCAGAACTCCTCTCCCAACCTCACACCCAGGTCTGGGAGTAGTAAGTAGTAGTCTCTTCCGAGGCGGCGTGTCAGCCTCGGGAATATCAGCTCTGCGGCTAGTAGATGGTGCAGGTAGTGGTATAGGTAACAATGGTGGGGTCCCTGATGGGTGTAGTAAATGATGGAGGGATGATGCTACATCTCTCATCTCAGCCGCGAGTGCTCTAGGACTTAGGGGTCGAATACATGGAGATAAAATGGATGGTGGTATGAGAGGGGTGTAGTGCCATCATCTCAGCTGGCACTAAGTCCTCAGGATGCTCAGGCTCCAGAATGTACACTGGTACATGATCCTCCAGCTCCATGGGATCAGGTATATACTCTGGAGAACGTGGTGCCTGCTCCAACAACTGTTGGGCAGCCTCCTCGTAAGGATCCTCAGATGGAATACTCCAAGATCGTGCCTCAGAGTGAACAGAATTATAAGGTAAACGGCAGAATCAGCTACATGATACTATGACCAGCCAAAAATACTTATTGAGTATATTATATAAGGCTCTTATTGTAATATACGTAATATATTATAACCACGTATATCAATTATGAATGCATCTAGTCCAACTAACTAATGCAACAACTAGTGTCCCATAAAAACCCTTTTTATGAATGCAATGTTTGAAAAACGGTTATAGTCCAGCAAAAACATTTGACCTGGTTCTCTATAACCTTGGCTCTTGATACCAATCTGTAACACCCCCAAATTGGGTCGCAGCGGATAATATGAACACGTATATGCATCATGTAAGCATCTAGTAAAACTAACTAATGCAAACAACTAGTGTATATATGTCCCGTAAAAATCCCTTTTTATGAATGCAATGTTTGAAAATGGTTATAGTCCAGCAAAAACATTTGACATGGTTCTCTATAACCTTGGCTCTTGATACCAATCTGTAACACCCCCAAATTGGGTCGCAGCGGAATAAGGGTCCGGGGCGTGTTACTTCTCAGATTCAATAACACAAGATGTATATAGAACGACCAAAAAGTCGTTTAAAACTGATACATTGGAATTAACAAAGTATTTGTTACATAAACCGCAGCTTTACTTGTCCACTTGTTCAAATTACAAAGATTTCTAGCCCATAACAGTTATACAAAATGTAATGCGATAAAATCTTTAATGCATGATATCCAAATCAAAACCACCAATGTATCCTTGGCATCTCGTGCCTATTGACCACCTGAAAACATTGCTTTAAAACGTCAACAAAAATGTTGGTGAATTCATAGGTTAGTAAAATATAATATGCAGGACCGCAAGACTTTTCCCATGATAATGCAACAGATGCAGACATCACAACACTAGATTACATTTTCCTAAGCTCATGACACTGAAGCTCGACAATCTTTCTCGCAATAGTATATATTGCGATTTCTGCCCGATTAGATGTTCAACCCTAAACATCCCCAAATCCGACATGCTATACGTTCATTCTCGTTGATAGCTAGTCACCCGAACGGGATGGTCAATCCAAATAGATCTATTCATAACATTCACGCTCACATAATGTAATTCACAACTACATCTATGCAATTTGCGTCACGCAAATCGTCAGATGCAACCTATTTAAATTAAGGTCGTATAAGCACTAATCGCTTTGATTAACTAACATCATATACAGGTCTATGTTAGTTACATCATACTATCGTTCGGGCTATCATAATTAAGAGGTCATGTAGTGAACGTATGAGGAGCTAGGACACTTTAAATCGTAAATCCAGCAACTCGTCGATACGCCACCCCGAAGAGGCCTCATTATGAAACTCCCTAGTAATATAGTACTTTGATAACCACATATAATTCTATATAGTTCAATCACCATCTAATTGTTTTGGTAAAATTGTGGTTAATAAGTAAAAACGTTTATAATTACCGTTTTAGTAAATATAGCATAACTTTTGCGTTTTAAGCCCGATTTTGACGTTTCTTATGCCCACGCTTTCGTATTAGGACGAGTTATCATAATTTGACATTTTCATATTTTTGATTTGGACCTACTTGTGAACAGTAACTTTACTGTTCACACCAGATCATAAGTTCACTTATATCGTTTTTGTAGTCATAAAACTCGTATACGTCGTATTTTCTTCGTTATAGCTCCGTTTTTAGCGATTCTTTTCGTCACGCTCTTGTAATTGAAAGTTCTATTAATTTAGAGGTTTTACAAAAATATAAGTTTCTGTCGATGAATAGTAACATTTAATAAAACTAGTTTTTATAAAGTATTAATTGGTCGTAAACTCGCAAAATTCATACTCCTTCGTTATTAATTTGAAAATTTTCATTTCATATCATTTTTTGAATCCTAAAAATAGTGTAATCTGTTAAAATACTAACCTTGTGTTTTATATAAATTTTTAAAAATTTGTTTTTATAAAAATTCATTATACATCCGTTTATTTATCGTATAACTTTTTTTAACCTAACTTTTTCGTTATTTTATCTGTTTTTCAATTGTCTTACATGCTCGTAATCGTCATGAGTGTAACTGAAATATTTATAGATCAAATAAGGTTTGTCCGATAAATTCGAACCACAACAGCCCCCCCTTTGAACCAATAGATATACTTATTCATAGCTTGTTTTAAACACTTTTCAACTTAGTAAAATTACCACATGCCTTCCATATTGCTTTTATATCATATGTCCAATATAATAATAAAGTCCAATAGTACGTAATTTAGTCCATGAGGTCCCATGATAACAAGATGAATCAAGTCATTAACACTCTGAAAAAAAAACATTCCTTAAGTACTTTTAAAACCCTAATTCATACATATGCATCTTTTCACTTAACCAACATGGTACATCACTTATATACCCATTATATCATGATATTACCTATCACATAACTTAAGAAAAAATTATACAAAATGATCATCACAAGTAAAAATCTCTTTTACATGTTTAAAAAGTGTCTTAATGGTGATTTAGCTATATAAACATCATATACACATATAATCATGATAATTAAAAGATACTGTTTTTCAGATACCTTATGATAGAACAATGAGATAGACCAACACAATCTAACCCTTGTTTTAATGAAAACCAAAGCTTGCCAACTTAAAAAACCCTAGATTAGGATGAAAAGCCTAATCTTACTTTCTTTGCTTCAATACTTGTAAATGGTTAACCAATGCTTACAAACATCTTAGTATGTCTTAGGAATAATGTGTGTATGTGTGTATGCTCTTAGAAAATTAAGGTATGGATTTGCTAAATGGGGGTTTGTTTGCCGTGGGTGAGTAGAGAGCAAGAGAGGGTGTTTATCAACTTTTCACCTTAAGGAAATGTTATGTGTGTGCTACTTGAAGTATAAGAGTGGTATATAAGCATAAAGACTAGTCAAATATGAGAAAAAAAAAGACCAAAAAAGACCTATGAGGGGGTTTTTGGTCGTTGGACATTAGGAGGGAAACAAGGATGAGGGTTTTATGGAGTCCTTGGTCAAATAAACATGTTTCTAGTCCAAGCATTGATTAGTTGTTGTAGTACAAGGTTCCTAGTGTTTTATTTGTGTGCTCTTTGTCTCCCTAGGCTTCTTATACATGAAAAATATAAGGGGGAGGGAATACTAGAAGAGTTTTTGATATTTTACATGAATATCATTCATTATTTACTAGTTACATTATGTAGTTTTTCATATAAGGTAAATACTTGAAGTATTTATGTCCTAGCTAGTTTATTTCATGCACCATTTGACCAACAATGATAACTTGGGTAAAATTTAATAAAACTTTGAGTGTTGGATGTAAAACTAAGTATTCGTCGAACGTAGATTAATTTAACGGGTTCCGGTATGCCTAACATTACTTTATCGCGAAACGTAGTAAATGTACGTAACCAATAAAAATAAAATGAACAATGACCATAATTATTCTCAAAATAATTATTTAATACTGGCTTGATGTAAACATTTAATTGTTTGATGCCCGTTTACATTGATTGATTATTTTTAGCTTACGCGATTTAACTTATCGATTACGATTAAAAGCAAACGCGTACAATACTAAAAGTACATAGTGAATTTATTGACGACGTCAATGACCCTAAAACACAGGGTGTTATAGTCTTCCCCCGTTAAGTGAGCCTTGTCCTCAAGGCTCAAGATGCGTCACTTGTCGACGGTGCGGTCTTTGCGAAGAGGTGTGGGTATTTCTTCCGGAATTGATCCTCGCATTCCCACGTAAACTCAGGACCTCGCTTGGAGTTCCATCGAACCTTGACTAATGGGATTCGGCTTCGCTTCAACCGTTTAACTTCACGATCCACGATTTCCACTGGCTCCTCGACAAAATGAAGCTTGTCATCCACATGAAGTCCATCTAACGGAACGGCTAATGGTTCGTCGGCATGACACTTTTTCAGATTTGATACATGAAATGTATTGTGAACTCTGCTCAGCTCTTCTGGAAGCTCGAGCTTGTAAGCAACCTCTCCAACCTTTTCTAACACCTTGAAAGGTCCAACATACCTGGGGTTTAACTTCCCCCGTTTTCCAAAACGTATGACCCCTTTCCAAGGCGAAACTTTAAGCATAACTTTATCCCGACTTGAATTCCATCAGGTTTTAACCTTTAGATTGGCGTAACTTTTCTGTCGCTCACAAGCGGCTGCATCCTTTGCTTGATTTGGACCGATTTTCTCAGTCGACCCTTGAATTAGTTTCTGACCGAGATTTGAGCTTTCTCCAACTTCGGTTCAACAAACAGGTAAACGGCACTTTCGACATAAAGTGTTCGAATGGTGCGGCCCTTGATGCTTAGCGGATAGCTATTGTTATATGAGAACTCGACTAATGGCAAATGGTTAACCCAACCCTTTCCAAAGTCGATCGCACAAGCACGCAGCATATCCTCGAGAGTTTGAATGGTCCTCTCGCTTTGCCCGTCTGTTTGTGGATGGTACGCAGTACTCATATTAAATTAGTAAAACTAGTACCCAAAGCCTTTTGAAGTGATCTCCAAAAATATGATGCGAACCTAGGGTCACGGTCACAGATGATTGAGACATGTATCCTATGTCTCGCAACTACCTCCTTTATGTATAACCTTGCCAGCTTCTCCATAGAGTCAATTTCTCTCATTGGCGTAAATATTGCAGATTTAGTGAGTCGGTCTACAATCACCCAAATAGTATCATGACCTTGCGGTGACTTAGGAAGCTTGGTGACAAAATCCATGGTGATATTTTCCCACTTCCATTCAGGTATCTTGGGTTGTACCAACAATCCTGATGGTCTTTGATGTTTAGCTTTGACCTTGGCACACATCAGGCATTTGCTAACATAGGTGGCGATGTCGGCCTTCATATTGGGCCACCAATATAGCTTTTTCATGTCTTGATACATTTTGTCCGAACCTGGATGGACAGAGTATTTTGATTTGTGAGACTCGTGCATGATCACGGTCCTTAAATCTGTATAACATGGCAACCAACTCCTAACATTTAAACATAGGGTTCCGTCCGCACGGGGTTCCAACCTCTCCTTTGGTAGGTCCTTCCTGATCATACCTCCTACGTCTTCGTTCTTGAGATTTTCTGGTTTCTGTGCCTCGGTCTGAGCATTCAATATTTGTTTGGGAAGATCCAAGCCAATAGTCATAACTAAGGCTCGCACTCTTAATGGTTTACTTCGCTCTTTCCTGCTCAAAGCATCAGCCACAACATTTGCTTTCCCCGGGTGATAACGAATCTCACAATCGTAATTACTTAGCAACTCTAACCAACGACATTGCCTCATATTCAACTCATTTTGGTCAAGTATGTGTTGTAAGCTCTTATGATCCGTGAACACCGTACATTTGGTTTCGTACAAGTAGTGTCTCCAAATTTTTAGAGCAAACACCACTGCACCAAGTTCCAAATCATGAGTAGTATAATTTTTCTCATGGATCTTCAACTGACGTGATGCATAAGCAATCACCTTCTCGTTTTGCATCAATACCGCACCCAATCCTTTATGTGACGCATCGCAATAAACAATGAAGTTCTCAGCTCCTTGAGGGAGAGCTAAGATAGGTGCGCTACACAACTTAGTTTTCAATGTCTGAAAAGCTGCTTCCTGCTTGTCACCCCATTCGAAGGTGACTTTCTTCTGGGTAAGTTTGGTCATTGGCTTAGCAATCTTTGAGAACCCTTCTATGAATCTCCGATAATAACCGGCAAGACCTAAAAATTGACGAATCTCCGTTGGTGTTTTAGGAGACGCCCAATCTTTAATAGATTCGATCTTGGCAGGATCCACGTGAATGCCTTGACAGTCAATCACGTGACCGAGAAATTGTACCTTAGGTATCCAAAATTCACATTTTGAAAACTTAGCATATAACTCCTCCTTCTTAAGCAGTTCTAGAATTGCCTTAAGATGTTCTTCACGTTCCTTCTTGTCCTTTGAATAAATAAGTATATCATCGATAAAGACAATTACAAACTTATCCAAGTATGGTTTGCACACTCGGATACATGAGTCTATGAATACCGCAGGTGCATTTGTCAAACCAAATGGCATCACTTGGAACTCGTAATGACCATACCGAGTCCTAAATGCCGTCTTTGGAATATCCTCTTCTCGTACTCTAAGTTGATGATAACCCGACCGTAAGTCTATCTTCGAATAAACATTAGATCCTTGTAGTTGATCAAACAAATCATCAATCCTTGGGAGAGGATAAAGATTCTTCACCGTCAGTTTATTTAATTCCTGGTAGTCGATGTACATCCGGAATGATCTGTCCTTTTTTTTGACAAACAAGACTGGAGCTCCCCAAGGTGAGGAACTGGGTCTTATAAAGCCTTTGTCGGACAGTTCTTGCAGTTGCTCTGACAATTCTTTCATTTTAGAAGGAGCCAATCGATAAGGTGCTCGTGCTACAGGTGCAGCACCAGGTACCAAATCGATCTGGAATTCCACTTGTCGAGTCGGTGGAAGACCCGATAAATCTTTAGGAAATATCTTAAGAAAATCTTGAACGATTAGTACGTCCTCAAGTCGCTTCTCCCCTGACTTGACTTCAATCTCCTTTGTAGTAACATGTTGCCAAAACGACGTATGTCGACTCAACCAAATATTATTGAGTTTTGGTTGCAACAGCAATGATGTACAAAACGAGTCCCCTTTCCCTGGTTCTTCAGTCCACCAATGAATGATTAAGGTTTCATTTCCCCAGGGAATACGAACGATCTTCTCGGCACAATCAATGACAGCATGGTACTTTGCCAACCAATCCATACCAATTATGACGTCAAAACTACCAAGTTCTACGGGCATTAAGTTAATGTTGAAGGGATGATCTAAGAAGTTTAACGTACAACCCCGAATGATAGTGTTTATCTTAATTATTACCCTCGTCGGCTAGTTCAACATCATAATAATAGGTCCATGTAGTTGGTGTGATATCAATTAGGGAACTAAATGTAGTAGATACAAAACTCCTATCGGCACCAGTATCAAATAAGATAGAAGCATAGCGGTTGTTTAGAAGGAACGTACCCGTAACGACGTTGGAGTCCGGGTTTGTCCCCGCATTGCCCACCACGTACACTTTCGCTGGGGCATTGCCATTCCCACCTTGATTACCACAGTTTTTATTCTTCAACCTCGGGCAGTCTCTCTTGAAATGCCCCTGAACACCACACTCATAGCAAGTGCCAGCATTCTGATTGTTCGAGGAGTTTTCCCCCGACTTGGTATATTATTAACCATTGGTACCAGAACTACCTACAGTCTAACGACCAGATGGCCCGATCATCTTGCATATTACACCTGGGGAGCACATGGCCCTTTTGTGGTGATATTAGGCATCTTTGTACAACCAAGGGAAATGATCCAGTGTACTACCCCTCTTTCACCAAGCCCAGCATTAGAAGGCCCACCCATGTTCTGCCCTCTGTGTTTTTGTGTTGGTGCCCCTGATTGTTCCCCAGCATTATACTCTAAACTTATCATCTTCTGCACAAGCTTGCCTTTCAGTAATTGTAATGAGTTTTTGGTCCATTTAATCATTGGCAAACTCAATTGCCTCCTCCATTGTCTGGGGCCGATATGACATCACATTTCCCCGGATCATATCAGGGAGTCACACCCACCATTTCATAACATTCATATCCGATTCCTCGGAGAAACAAACGACCACCATCATGCAGCTCTTGGAAATGCAGAGTATAACTCGTGATGTCAGTACCCTTCACCTTTAGGTTCCAAAGCTCAATCTCCAACTTCTTGATTTCACCCCTTGGGCAGTATTTGACTGTCATCATCTTCTTTAGTGTCTTCCAGTCCATGGCATAAGCAACATCTTGAGTAACAGCCTTCATGTGGGAGTTCCACCATGTAAGGGCATTTCCAACAAAAGTGCAAGTAGCGAACTTAACTTGGTTCTCCACAGCACAGTTGCTTATGTGGAACACTGATTCCATCTTTTCAAACCATTGGGCCAACACAACTACCCCTTTAGTACCCTTAAAATTTAGTGGATGACAGTTCAGGAAATCTTTGTACGTACACTCACGCGGAGTGCGTGTAGTTCCTCTGTTTCCAATGCCAGAATTGTGGCTTCCGTCGCCATGACCATTAGTGTTGTTTCGAAGAGTTTCATGATTAGCAAGTGCCGCAGAGACTCTTGCTTCGATTAGCTGTTCAACAGCAGCAGCTGTCATAGGGGCAGCAGCCGCAGCAGCAGCAGCAGCCCTTGCAGTAGCAGAGGATCTCCTTGGTGGCATATTGTTCTAAATCACAACAATATAAAACACGTGAGTTTTCATAAACCTCTCAACATGACATGGGTACAACATATATATAACAAGATCACATCACACAGTGATTATATAACATGACTGGGATCACAACACATAACAGAATTGAGATCGACATAACATAATACAACACGTTATATATATAACAAGATCACATGTGATTATATAACATGACTGATCATCAACACATAATAGAATTGAATCGACATATATAATACAACTACATCATATATAACTGATACATACATTATTGTCCTAATACAATAAAATGAAAATACAAGTCCTAACTGCCGTGTGCTAAGTCCTGGGAATAAAACCCATAATACTTAGCCGGCTACAAATGATAGCTATGAACATGAAAGTAAACCTACGCACTACTACCAGTTCCCTCGGGAGCATCCGCACGAGCCTGATCTCTAGCCTGAAGTGCTCGAATCAAGCCTAGAGTCGTCGCCAAATGTCCCTGCAGGCGATGAATGGACTGTGCGGTCAGGGCCGCTATCAATGAATCCTGCTCATCGATAATGTGATCCTGCATCTAAGCATGGGTCTTGTATCCCTGAAGCTCATAATGGACAGCCAAACTAAATCCCATAGAGTGTGCCCAAGCCTCTTGGGAGACTAGAGCCTCCTGGTATAACAGTCGTGCAATCTCATAGTGGTATCTTTGATGCCTATCATCGATCAATGTCTCAACACTCTGAAATATCTGAGTCTGCCTATCCTAGGCATCCTTGATCACAGCATAAATGTCTTGAGTGTCCGCTCCATGCACCGCATCGGAGCTCGGTCACCCAAGTGTTGACACCCTTCAAAAGGTTCACCGGTGCTATCTCCTCGCATCCTCTCCAGGGTCTACCCAATTAATCTCTCATCCTATAGCCAACGTCCTCGGGCTCACCTGACGTCTTGGTTTTCGCATCCAGAGTGTCCAATAAACCCATAGTCAAGCCCTGTACCTCCAAGCAGGTCCTATGGAGCATAGTCCGAACTCTCCCCCACCTCATACCTCGATGTGAGAGCAGTCAGACATAACCTCTTACGAGGTGGTAACTCGCCTCAGGAGTGTCCTCCCTACGGTCGACTAGTGGTGGTATGAACAGTGAGGCTGGTAGTGGTGGTAGTGGTGATGAAAGTAATTGGTATTGATGTGGGGGGTACATGTGGTGAGTAAATGTAGTAGATGATGGAAGAGGAGGATAGTGTGGTGAGGAATCTGAGGTAACAAGATTAACCAAGGTGATAGTGGAGATGGTGGTGGGGATGGTGGTGTAGGTGCTACACATACTCAGGCAATGCGTGCCTCCATAGATGTGACATCGTTGTCTCATGCCTTACAGTCTTACCGTGCACTAGGAGACCTGACTGAGAAAAAGGCCCTATAGTCTGGGTGATCTAGGTGTAGGTGGAGACTCCCAATCAGTCTCAATCGGCTTAATTGTCTCACTCGGACAGAGGGGACATGGTTAACAATGGTGCAACAACATAAAAAAAAAAAAGTTCATTCGGAGCCAGATGCTCCTCCAAGCTCCCCTTAGCCTCCCCTCCCCTCGAAGACTCCTCTTCCTCGTCATCAACGAGATTCATCATCATCACCGTCACCTCCATCAGCTGGATAGTCTACTGGACCATTCTTAGAGTCCTCCTCAGGATCCTCCTCGAGATCCAAGTCATGCAACGTAGCCTGGAGATAAGGCTATAGTAAATTAAGCAACAGCATAAGGCTGATCCTCCATGGGGACCTCCTCGTTAGATGGGGCCAAGTACTCGGGGTACTCTGGTCCCGGCACGTAATCTGGCGAAAGCGGTGCCTGCTCTGGCTCCTCAAGGCCAAGCACGTAGTCCGGTGATGCCAGTGCAGCCTCCGGTGAGTCGGGCTCCTAGATCTGAAAGAAGTCCTTATCCAAGCTTAGCTGGTCTCCATGCGATGATATAGACGTATATGTAACCTCGGATGATGCCGAATCCGATGACATGACTGTATCTGTAACACTCAAACAAGTTACATTAGTACATATATAAGACCTAATAAAATATACATAAAATATTTATAAACACGTATGAGAACCATGCAGCATCTAGTATACCCAACTAATGCAACAAGTAATGTATGAATGAATGTCCCATAAAAATCCCTTTTTATGATGCAATGTTTGAAAACGGTTATAGTCCAAGTAAAACATTTGACCTGGTTCTCTATAACCTTCCTCAAGATACCAACTAACACCCCAAACTTGGGTTGCAGCGGAATATGAGTACCGGAGCGTTACTTTATAGAACAAATTGAACAAGATATAGAAACGACCTCTAAAAGAGTCGTTTAAAATACGATACATTGGATTTATTGAAATTGTTTAATACAAAGCACAACGGCTTAAATTTTTCAACACTTGATAACAAAGATTTTTAAGATCAAAACAATATCCCAACCTGTTATGACTCCAAATCTCTAATGCATGACTCCCAAAAGACATCCCAATTATCCTTATAGCACCTCGTGCCTGCATTGACCTGTAGAAAAACATCCTAAAAACGTCAACATAAGTTGGTAGAATTTTATAGGTTTATGTAAATGTAATGTAGGACCGTAAGATTTTCAAATGTATGATAATGCAACATAAGGTAAACATCACAATTGCAATTAACGTTTCCCTAAGCTCATGACACTAAAGCTCGACATGTATGAATTACAATATAAATTGCTTACATTGCCCGTGGGATGATTTCTAACCCCGCACATTCCGCATCCGACGTGGTATACATCCGTTGGTTCACTCCGTGACACCAGTGAGAGCTACTCACCCAGATGGGGATGTCAACCACAAATAGATCTATTTATAACATTCGCTCTCACATAAAGTATTGACTAGTTCATGATAAATGGGCTAAGAGGGTTAATCGCTACTTAGGCAACACGAAATCATGATAAAATGTACACTACATTTAATTTGTAAAAACAAATCATGTTTCTCACCACCAAAAGTTGAAAATCTTAATATAGTAAAACATGGGGCTATGAACTTACTCAACAAATAAAGTTGAATTGAAATAAATCAAGTTATGAATCGCAAGCGAAGTCCCGAATGCAACCTAACTAAACATAGGTCGTATGAATACTTTGAATAACCAATGCCATACATAATTCTATATAGTTACATCACCACCTAAAAGTGTTTGTTTAATTTATAAAATTAAACAATTTGATTTGTATTTGTAAAATAAAGTTCATTAATTCGCGAAATGTGAATTGTCCAACAATTTATACGTTTATGAAAAGTAATTGTTTTATCACCTTTAGATAATTATATAATAACATTATATAATTAGTTTAATTGATTTCACAAAAATAGTGCACAAGTATAAAATAGTGCATAAGGTTTTATAAACCCTTAAATTTTTTTTCAAGTACAATTCCGTTTGCATATTCTTTAATCCTTAGGTTTCGTATTTTGAATGAAAATATTAAAAAATAAACATAATTTTAATATTCAGTTTACTGATTAACAGTAACAGTATAATCAATTTAATAAACTAAAGATAAAACTACTTTAATATAATTAATTGTTGTAATATTAAAAATGTCGTAATCTATTCAGCTTTACCCTCCGTTTAATACGTTCTTTATATGATATGGTTTCGTAATGAAAAATCATAATCAACCCATTACATTTAATTATGTGTATATTTTTTACTGTTGTGAACAGTAACAGTATGTATATATTTATAAAAATGCTTTTTTTATAAATATTAATTGTTGAAATCGTATAAAAATCATATCTCATTCGTTTTAATTCGGTTTTTAGTGATTCTTCCGCCCACGTCTTTGTAATTAAAAGCTCTATCCTACAAAAATAATTCCCATCAGCTCACTGTCGTGAACAGTAGCAGGTTTTTATAAAACTACTTTTATAAAGTTACTTTTGTTTATTTTATTACATAAACGAGAAAAAGTCATAACAAATTCATTACCCATCGGTTTCTAAAGTTTCTTACCTTTTTATAATCCTTATACAATCTAATTTTATAGAAAAATATCAAATAGTTAACTTAAATTCGAATTGTATTATTTTTATAACTTTCTTTTATAAAAATACTTTTATAATTGTAAATCTTTTAAACATCATAACTCTTCGTATTTTATCGGATTCAGTTCTAATAAGCTTACGCTCCTTGTGAAAAATGTACAATTTTTTAATAAATTATAAAATAATTTCGTCCCATGTACTGTTTGTCTATAGAGTAAATTCAATAAGTGTTTATAATTTTTTAAATTAAACTTGTTTTATGTTTTATTATATTATATAAATTATAAACAATCCTCTACTTTATACAATACATATTTGTGTAAATAATAATTCCTCTATAACATAATATTCCTTATTGTCCAGGAATAAAATCCAATATATTTTATTTAATTCTAGTAAAACATTATAATTAAATAAATTATAAAAACTTAACAATTAATTACATAAATTGCCCAACACTTGTGAATTCTTATTTTAAGCATATTGACATATTTAAAACATCATCTTAATCACATGGAAAAATAAATTCGTGTATATATATATATATATATATATGTTTTTACTTTACAAACTTTAATAGAAAAACCTAGGTGATGATTTAACTATACACAATTATATAAAACATGAAACTAACATATTGAAAAGATTAGGGTTCTTAGAAGACCTTGATGAAGATGAATGATGATAGTGCACAAGCAAGACCCAAGTATTTAACCCTAAATACTTCCACAAAAGTCTAACTTAACCAAGAAAACCCTAATTCTTTCTTGCTTGCAAAATCCTTGTAAATACCAAACCAAGCTTCCAAGACACCTTGTATATGATTAATAATAACCCTTAAACACTTGTACTAGCTTAGAAATCAAAAATGTGAATTATTTGAGTGTGAGAAATGCAAGCCGTGGGTTAGGAGCTCAAAAAAGGGTTTTTATGCTTTGTTTGCTTGAAATGATAAGTGTGAAGCTTACTTCCACTTTATGGCTTCTATATAAGTTTTATTTTTTAAATTTTAAATATTTTATTAATAAAAAAAAAACATAGAAGAATACCATTCTAGTGAAACCAACAAATGGTTTTTGGTGTTGTGTTTATTGTGTCCGGTTATGGAGACAATTAGGGTAAGGGATATGTATTTTTTTTATATTACTTAGGTCTTGTAAGAGCATGGTATGGATTGCTTTGGTGTAAGAATGATATGACAAGCCTTATGCATGCTTGACTTGTCCCCTTTCCTTCCTTGGCTACTAGACGTATATATGAACACAAAGCGAGACAAAATGAAGCTAATTGGAGTTTTTGATCCATTGGTTAATGGAAATACTAGTTTATTCAAGTTAGTGGATGTTTGTTGGATTTAATTTCAAGTTGTATGTGTAGTATAAGCATAAATTCGGCTAGGGGCTGAATATGGACAAGATTGTATGAAGTTTTTGAGTATTGTGGGTATTAGTGGGATATTTGTTTGAAGTTTTAGGTGTTAATGGTTGTCATGCATTTGCAAAAGTGAGATTTTTATTGCGTTACATAAACGTTTTACGTAACCAATAAAATAAAAAGCATAAAGTTATAAATTATCATCCTAATAACTTTATAACACTTACTTGACGTAAACATTTAATTGTTTGATGCCCGTTTACGTTAAATGCTCATTTTTAGTTTACGTGATTTAGCTAAACGATAAAAATTTAAAAAAACGAGCGCAAAAGCATAAAAAAAATATTGAATAATTGAAGTCGTAAATGACCTGAAAATTGTTAAATGTTACATGTAGATTTGACAAGCCATTGGCGGATGTATTTATCAGATACTTTTATTGAGGAGAAAAGAGGGCCTTTTGAAAAGTTAGTTTATAAAGTTCCACCCCTCATAACCTACCCCAACAATGCAAGGTTTTAGAAAAATAGATTCATTGGTTGAGGCAAATCAGTACCATCATCATCATAAGAAGAAGGGAACTATCTTATTGATGCCTTCGGTAACTACTGACTGCATATTGTTTATCAACAGTAGCAAGAATTTGCTTCTCATCATTGGACTGTTTGGAAACTATCTGGTTTCCAAAACTTTTCAATATAAGAAATATAGATAGTAGGACTTACAGTGAGAGCATTATGTATTAAAATTGATGTAAGAAAATCCACTATCTCATGAAATTATGAATTTCCTGTTGTTTTCTCCAAACACGCGACCATGTTGTGTTGATCGACAAATTCTAAATCAGCCATAGATGCGTTGAAAAGTTTGAGTGAGGTGTGGGATATGATCAATTATGAGAATATGAGGGTTTAGAGAAGTTAATTGAGATTTTATAGAGATGTGCTTTAGGGTTTGAGATAACCGACTGAATAAACTTGAGTCTTTATCTTAAAGAAAGAGTATTATAGAAAGAAAGATCAAGAATTATCCAATTCATAGACCCCTATAAGCAAGTTGCTTGGCGGAAATATCTCAACGGTTATAATTAATTAATGAAGTTCTGTTATGCCCACAAACAGTAGTAACGGTAACAAGTAGCACAAACGTTTACCTGGCAGCACTAACTTTATGCCTGACAGCACCAACTTTGCCTTGCAGTACTAACTTTGTGCCAGCAGCACTAACTTGTTAGTTACCATTTAAAACCCTCAAATCCAATCTAAACAGCATCTTTGACCCAATCCAAGCATCAAAATCATCTTGAAACACCTTTGAGCAGCACTAACCAAGCCTAGCAGTATTAACTTTTGTACCAGCAATACAAAGTATCACCAGCAACAGTAACTAAGCTCAGCAGTACTAACTTGTTGTACAAACAGTACTAACTCTGTCTTCAATAATTATACAACAACATGCCTCTATTCTTCACAAGCACACTAAAAAATACTAGATAGACATGTGAGAATTCATGACGATCCATATTTATGCAGAACCCATGAATAAAAGTTAGAGAACTGTTGTCTATCCAACATATGAACCTCTCCTCAACCAATGCAGCTATAGACAAATTCATCTACAAACTGTACAACAACTCTGAAATCACCATCTTGCCTCCCCTGAACTAATGCAGCTATAGGTTGAGCATAGTCACAATGTAACAATTTAAGAAATTGAACCTGCTAACATCAAAAGCTTTAGTTAAAAGATCAGCCACATTGTCATCAGTGTGAATCTTCATCACCTAGATAAGCCTCTTCTCATAAGCATCCCTAATGAAGTGGTGCCTAATCTCAATGTGCTTTGTTTTGGAGTGAAACACTGGATTCTTTACAATGCATATTGTGCTTTCATTATCAATGTAGATTTTTGTGTTCATAAAGTTGAAACCATAGTCAAAAACAGTGATTTGAACCCACAATACCTTTTCCCACCTGCAGTTGGCAGCAGCACATACTCTGCCTCTGTAGTAGAGATAGACCCAATTGTCCTGCTTCTTGTATCTGTTCAGAAATAAGTCTTCTGCCAAGAAATTGACAACCTTCTGTTGTGGATTTCCTGTCAAGATTTGCTCTAGCATAATCACTATCTGAGTAGGCTTTCAGGTCAAATGATGACACTCTAGGATACCAAAGGCCCAGTTTGGGTTTGCCTTTGAGGTACCTAAAGATCCTCTTCACAGCATGAAGATGTGAGGTTTTTGGAGTTACCCGAAACCTAGAACAAGCACAGACTACAAACATAATATCAGGCCTAGAAGCAGTCAAGTACATTAAAGAGCCAATCATGGATCTATAAAGATGTACATCCACATCAGCAGCTTCTTCATCCTTGGTCAAAGACTTCTGGGTCTCAATTGGAGTACTGGTAGTCTTCACACTAGCAAAATCAAACTTCTTCATGATCTCTGCAACATACTTATCCTGACTTATAAAAATACCATCTTCTTTCTGTTTGACTTGTAATCCAAGAAAGAAGGTGAGTTCTCCCATAGAACTTATCTGAAATTTGCTTTTCATTAATCCCTCAAATTCATCACACCAAGACCTCTTTGTAGAACCAAAAATAATATCATCCATATAAACCTGTACCAACATGATATCATTCTTGTCCTTTTTGATGAAAAGAGTCTTTGTCAATGGTTTCCTCTTAATGATCCAGTCTTCAACAAAAAAGTAGATAAAGTAGCAAATACTGTATCTCTAGGATTGGTGTAAACAATACAAAGCTTTAACAAACTTTGTAGACCTTCTTAACGAGGAACTTAGGAATCTACAAAAACACTTTAAGGTTTGAGACACATATACTTTCTTATCAATTGTGCCATATAAGAAGGCACTCTTCATATCCATTTGATAAACTATGAATCCCATCTAATAAGCAAAGGCCAAAATGATCCTGATGGCTTCAGTCCTACATAGCCATTCGGAAGCAAAAAACCTCATACATAGTCTATCCCTGTCTCTTTTCTAAATCCCTGGGCAACAACCTTGCCTATTTCAAACTACCACCACCTCTACATCCCTTCTTTAATCCCTATAAACCCCATTTTATCTCAATTGCCTTCTTTCCAAAAGGCCAGTCAACTAGAATCCAAACTTTCTGAATCTTAAATTCCAGCAGCTCTTCCTGCATAGCATCAACCCAACTTTCATCTTCAAGAGCTTGAGATATCTTCTTGGGTTCAATCTGAGAAAGGAAGCAAGCAAACAAACAGTGTTGGAAATCCTTGTGATTATTTCTTCTCTGCTTTTGAATATAGCTAACAAAAGCATGAGCTCCAGAACTTTTGTGTACTTTGCTCCTTGTCTGAACTGCTGAGGTTGGATCTCTAAGAATTTGAGTTGTAGGATGAATGGAGTGTATCCTTGATGTAGGAATAGGACTAACATTCACAGTGGTTTCTAAATTAGTGAAGTCAGCCATTGCACCCTAATTATCATAAGATGCATTGGTAAAAATCCCATCACTTGGATTGTCATAAATATCCTCAAGAGCAGGTATTTGCGAATCATCTTGGTCATTGTTGTTTAGATCAGGTCCACCAGCACTAAAAACATTTGAAGGACTGGCAGTACTAATTGGTGTGCTAACAGTATTAATTGTGTTAGTACTGGTAACTCTAGCAGCTCCTGCTTGACAAAGCAAATCCTTAGTACATTGAGCAAACTCCTTTCTAAAAGCTTCAGCTGCATCATTAGCCTCTTTTTTTGTCTTTTAAGCCTTTTAAGCTCCTCCAAAAGGCTTGAATACTCCTATCTTTTGCTCCTCATTGTCTTTGGACCATATTCCCATTAGGCTTTTCATCTTCATTCTTTGCTTTTGAGCTCTTGATCGTTGAAGTATAAGAAGACCATAATGGTAGTACAAAGTATTCTTGAGCAGGTTCAGCTTCCGTTTCAGAGTTTCCTGCATCAATATTATCTTGTGTACCTGCACTATGATTAGCTTCTTTGACTTTCTGTAATTTTGTTAGCTTATACTCTGCAGACAACATGCTGTCGTTCATTAAATCAATTAAATAATCAAAGAACAAACAGCCATTAGGTCTCTTTCCCCTGCAACATTAGTTTTAATGTCTAAAAAGTTTTAAATGCAGGATTTCTCTTCAACCCTCTTGGTTACTAATGGTATACCGTAAAAGCCTTGGCTATTTTAGAGAAAACCAAACTAAAAACCCTTTCATTCAACTTTTCTTTAAAAACTTGTCCAGGTGGTCAATGGTATTTTCCAAGATGTCAAATGACACCCAAAAGGTCATATATAGCTTATGATTGGTATTTTTACCAGTTATAAGTTCATAAGGTGTCTTGTTTTGAGGCTTGGTCACTAATACCCTATTAAGAACATAGCAAGCAGTACTAACTGCTTCAGCTCAAAAAGTGTTAGGTAAAAATGAATCTGCTAGCATTGTTCTAGCAGCCTCAATTAGGGTCATGTTCTTCCTCTGTAGCACTCCATTTGTTGTGGAGTTCTAGCATAACTGTATTCCCTCTTGATCCCCTTTGACCATAGAAACCATAAAGTCCCTGGTCTTGGAATTTTTGTACTATTATCACAATCTAATAAGTTTTTGAACTTTATTAATTGGTTCTTATTTGTCTTATACAAGTTCCTTAAGATTCCACTAGTTTACAATCCTTAATTCCTTTAAAAAGAACACCCACTCTAAAACACAAAATTCATCAATAATAACAAGGCAATAAGTCTTATGGTTTATGCTCCTTACAGATGTGGGTCCAAATAAGTCCATATGTAAAAGCTGTAAGGGCTGACTAATAGAGCTCACTAATTTGGCCTTACAGGAGGCTTTGTGTTGCTTTCCTTTCTGACAAGCAACACAGGTGTGGTCATTTTGAAAAATCTTTGAAGGTAAACCTCTTACAAGGTTTCCCTTCACAAGTTTGTTTAAGTTTTTAAAGTTAACATGACCCAACCTCCTATGCCATTTGTTAGATTCATCAATTGTGGCCTTTGCAATCAAACAAGCTAAACCTCCAGTAGGAACAATGTTCTCTAGGTTGAAACTGTACATATTGTTTTGTCTGGGGACTCTAAGTAATACTTGATTTTCATCAGGCAACTTAAAGTCAGGGGACAACACAAGACATTCAGTGTCTGTGAAGAGAACCTTGTTCTTCTTGTCACACATCTGTGACACAGAAAAGAGATTAAAATGTTGTAGTTCTTTCACAAAGCACACATCCTCAAAATCTAACTTTCTAGTTTTTATTTTTCCTTTACCAGATATATAACCTTTACTACCTACCTCCAAAAAAAAAAAGCAACAGGGCCACCATTATAGTCTTGATATTCAACAAGGTAGGCTTGTTTCGCTAATCATGTTCCTAGAACATCCACTCTCAACAACAACGATTCCTTTAATCTTTAAAGCTTAAGCAGTACATTTAAAATTGCTAGCAGAACTAAATTACTACTACAGTACAAACTCTACTACATACTAACATATATACTGGCAGTATCTAACTAATTATAACAACAGTACAAACTACTTAGTCTAATTTTGTCACACCCCCAAACGGGGGACTAGACGGAATACGTGTCCCGAGGGCGATGACGTCATAACAATCCAATCATAAAGCATTAAAGAACGAACCACAAATCAAGACGATTGAAAAAGTTTACTCGTTGCATAACAATCATAGATTTAAGTTTACAGCCCGCTAATAATTAAGTAAAAAGTACGAATCATAACAAAGTATTTAATAATGACAACGAGTATATAATAGATAAGTCTTGCAATTGGGCGAAGTCACATAGCACATATGACTCCACATAGCCACAAGAATCAATCCAATCTAAGCACCAAGAAAACATGTTTAAATGGTCAACATAATTGTGTGAATTCCTAGTTTATAAGTATAATACAAGAGTAGGACCACAAAAATTCAAAGCGTATGATGACTACATAACAATACAACATCCCATAAAAAGTATTTACTGTTGCACTAAGCTCATGACACTGAAGCTAATTAATCAACAGGGCATGCTTCTTCCTGTTGTATAGTATTCAGCCTAGAGACACCGGTGTCACCAAAACAAAGGACCACCATAATGTACAAACGACATGACAAATATCCGTTTGTTCACCGTTAAGTGAACAAAAGGGAGCGATATGGAAAATTAAGATCCCAAATAGATCTTATCCTATTCACTCGCAGCTCACCACAACCGGTCCTCCGGTCGAGAAACTAACAGTTCATGATAAGTTGGGTCTTAGTAAGGTTGTAAGCAAACTAGCACTCACATAAACAAGTAAAACTCGCGTAAAGAACTTGTGTCCAATTTAAAAGCAAACAATGTTTCTCACCCCATAGTATAAAGTGTTTGTAAATCAGTAAAAATGCGGGGCTATGAACTCACCTTAGCAAGGATAAGCGATAACCACAACAAATGATGAAGATATAAGGAGGTCTAGCCGCGACCTAGAGTAAGTATGGGTATGACTTAGCATTTATCAAAGAAACAAGTAAAGCATCTATGTTCATCATTTAAAGCATCCAAGTGTGTTTGCGTTTTAGTAATAAAAGACTTTGAAACTTTACCACGTCTTAGTTAAATCCCGACACTTGTAAAAAGTTACTATTTTTAGAAACTTTCCCTTTTAGGAAACTTTTTAGTTTCAAAACGTTAATAGCGTCCCCTATTTTCTTAAGTTTCCATATTTTACAAATCGCTTAAACAATTCTAAACCGCCTAATCCCTATGTTAAATCGCCTAAATGTCCGTTTCGTGCCATTTTTAATAATCCTACTTTTTATTAAAATCGGCATCTCAAATAACCTTTCATGACATTTCTAGTTGTTCTAACTAATTACCTAACAATTCTATATGTTTTGCTCGTATTTAAAACATCCAAAATCGTCCGAAAGTGCCCGAAACCCCCTTTTTCTTTCCCAATCAGCAAGCATTATTTAGAATATTCTAAAAAGGTCTATTTTTTTCTCGTTTTGTGTGTTAAAAATTTCTCATCTATTTTTTACTTTTTAGGCTATGCGATTGCCAAACATATAGAAAAATCACATTCCGGACAACTTCGTGTTTTATACTTAAGCCGATTCGACACCGAAGGGCTTTTTGCCGAATCGCCCGTTTTAGCTGCTGATCTGTCATTACATTCCATTTTCCGCCGAATAATTTTCGAGTTTCATTTGGTCCATAAACTTGGCCGTTTTAAGTCCGATTTTTAAAGTGTGATTATATGAAAATTATCTTAGTTCGAAACGACTCTTCGAAAACACTTTTACGGCCTAATAAAAACATTAAGTCATTCAAAAGCCATCAAACTAATTAGGGACATGCAAGTATGTTTCCAAATACGACCAAAATTAACCCAAGCTCGCATATAGTGCCTAATCTAGTTCAACATTTAATTTTTACCACTAATCCACCAACAAAACTAACCTTAATCCAACCTAATCCTCTATTGTTGCAACTCTCATCAACTCTCATCTCACCAAGAACATATTATAGAAACATGAAACAAAAGTGGTAACAATATTTTTACTTCCATATTTATAAGATATGAACAAATATAACTTATTTCTTTTGTAAAAATTTACACAAACACATGGATCTTTTATGAACAACATAGATCTAAAAAAAGAACCATAGATGAAACCAACAAATATTTAAAAATACTTACAAAATCAAAGACAAATAGCAAGAACACTAGATCTATACCCACAAACATAGAACGCTTAAAAAACCCCAAAAAATCTTTGAAACCCGATTCTTGAAAACCCTTGAAAACAACCAACTAACACTTGGATCTACCTTAGATAACCTTAGAAATGAGTTTAGAATACTTGGATCTTGCTAGAAATCAAAAGTTATGGAAGTGTATGGGTGTGTAGGTTGTGCCGTGAGATAGGAGAGGAGGGGGAGAGAGTTGTGTGTTTTTGTTGGTGACTAGAAATGATAAGGAAACCCTAAGTGTGAGATAGGTGTTATATTTATAGTCCAAATGCTAGGGTTTTTGAGGTTAAGTGTGCATAAGTGACCAACACACACCAAGGGTGTGTGTGTTGGGTGGTTCGGCCAAGAATGGCTCACAAGGGACCAAGATGGTTCAATTTTCTAGCCAAGGTTCAAGTGATGGTTATGGTTCAAAGTTTGCTAGTCAAATGTGTAAGAGTGTGTAAGTAAACACATGATGTGTAAGAGTCTTGCATGCATGCATGTTGCTAGGATACAAAAATGTCTCTTTCTTACACTAGTATGGCAATATTTTCAAATTTTGAGTTAGTGGTTTAAGGATGATTTAATTTCAAGTACTAAGAGTATTTTGACTTGGCTTTAGACATCTTTATATGTATGGGAATAAGGGTGAACGAAATTTTTAATCTTATGGTTAATCATTATCTGATAAACTTGTGTTTACACGGATAATGATTTTGAGTTTCGGGTTCCGTTTGGTCAAAACGCGAAAAACGCAATTTAAGAGATAAACCTTAAAATTATATCGGAGTGGCATTAAAATCACGAAACACTCAGAAAGATATATAACCACATATAATGCCTAGATATAGTTTTAACCGATGCCGAAACGCGTCCGATGACTTTTTTCAGTTTTACACAGTTTAACTTCCCGCTAAACTGTCAGATTTAAACGTAACGTATAAAATTTAAAAGTAAATGACCTGAATGGGTCGGAATACTAACCTGGAATTTACGGGGTGTGACTTCCTTTCCCCGTTAAAAGAGCTTTGTCCTCAAAGCTTAGGACGTAGCTTGAGACGCGGATCCAGGGTTAACGAAGAGATGAGGGTACTTCTTCTGCATTTGGTCTTCGCGTTCCCAGGTATACTCGGGACCTCTTCTCGAATTCCAACGAACCTTCACGATTGGAATGTGACTTTGCTTTAAACGTTTAACTTCGCGGTCCATAATCTCAACCGGTTCTTCAATGAAATTGAGCTTTTCGTCGATGTGGATTTTGTCCAACGGAATAGAGAGCGGTTTGTCGGATAAGCACTTCTTAAGGTTCGAGATGTGAAAGGTACTATGAACACGGCTTAGTTGCTCGGGTAATTCTAGTCGATATGCAACCGTTCCAAGTTTGGCAAGAATCTTAAAAGGTCCAATATATCAAGGGTTCAGCTTTCCCCGTTTGCCGAAACGTATTACTCCTTTCCAGGACGATACTTTCAGCATGACCTTATCCCCAACCTGAAACTCCAATGGCTTACGTCTCTTATCAGCCTAGCTCTCTACATTATCCAAATCCTCCTTTGCAGTGCTTGTCTGATTGAGTATGTTGAAGAAGTGTCTTGGGACGACCTTTACTGTGTATATTTCAGCTTGAGGTATCAGCCATTTACGAGCTTGTTTCTTCGTCATTGAACTCAAGTCAAGCTTCTTCCTAGTGCAGGCATACAGAAAAAAGAAAAAAAAAAAAAAAATATTAAAAGCAGAGTGGAGGATCATAGCCATCGGTGAGTGTAGGTCCATTCTGGATGGATTCCATATCAACCTTGCATTGGTTTGCACTTCGATGTAACCTGTGTAATACGAAGTCTTCCCTGATTCATAATCATTTTCAACCAACATTGGTGGACGGTTATCCGGTGCCGAGACATGCAATTGTTTCCTTCATTGGTTCCATTGAATAACGTGTTTAAAGAAATGATCTGATTCTTAAGTGATTGATGATTGATGACTTGGTTTGAGGTTTGTGAATTTCGGGTAAATTTTTTTTAAACAGTAAAATGCATTTTGAGGGCGCTAAATGTACTCTGAATTGCCAAAAAATGACATGGCTTCTTGCTCGATAAGAGTCTGAACCGTTGGGCCGTTTCGAGCTGGTATAAAAATTTCAGAACAATTCCGAAACAAAAATTATTTTTGCATGTCGGTCCCAACAAAAATTCCACCGATACGACGTCTATTCGGAACTGCTCGTTCGATCGTCATCTCGTCGATCACTTGTTCGTCGCTTGTTCAAAAAAAAAAAAGATCGTCCTAGTTCGGTCGGCTTGTTCGAGTCGAACTAGTTCGATTGCTGTCGATCGAAACTAGATCTATTGGCTATTTCGATTGCTAGTTCGAATTGGCTAGTTCGATCGACTCGTTCGATCCCTTGTTCGAATGCTTCGTTCGATCGACTCGTTCGATCAATCTTGTTCGAATGCTTCGTTCGATCGACTTGTTCGATCAATCTTGTTCGAATGCTTCGTTCGATCGTTTTGTTCGATCCCTTCGTTCGAACCACTCGTTCGATCCACAAAGACTTCCGCTCGTTCGAGTCCCACTGCGTTTCCACTCGTTCGATCCCAACAAGAATGTCGCTCGTTCGATCGAAACGACTAAAACTCGTTCGATCCCTACGTTTTTTGTAATACTTTTCGAACCAAAACAACAAGAACAAAAGAAAAACACGAGATCGTTGATTGCTAACAAGATGGTTTGAGTGATATTAGATTAAACATAAACCATCTATGAATCAAGAATCAAACAAACAATTAATCAAACCCCTTTTTTTTCGAAAACAATAGAGAAAAAAAATACAAACCAAATCAATACATCAATCTTGTAGGCTCTTGATACCAATTGTAGGATCCCTAGATCATTCCATGGATTAAGCACAAGATCAATGGCACAAAGATTAAAACAATGAAGAACTTTTGATTGAAAGAAACAAAGAGAGGCTACAAACCCTTAAGATGAAAAATAATAATGGAGAAGCTAACCTAATTTTGACTAAACTAGGTGTATTTATACTAATAAGGATTTGCCTTTTAGGGCTTTCTATTTGGGCTTTTTACATATTGCCCTTATACAATAATCAACATTAAATAACATAGTCATTCGATCGCATAGCATCAACCCAACTTTCATCTTCAAGGGCTTCAGATATCTTCTTGGGTTCAATTTGAGATAGGAAGCAAGCAAAGAAATAATGTTGGAAATATTTATGATTATTTCTTCTTTGCTTTTGAATATAACTTATAATAGCATGGGCTCTAGAATTTTGTGTACTTTGCTCCTTGTCTGAACTGCTGATTTTGGACCTCCAAGAATTTTAGTTGTAGGATGAATAGAGTATATCCTGGAAGTGGGAATAGGACTAACATTTACAATGGTTTCTACATTAGTGAAGTCAGTCACTACACTCTCATTATCATAAGATGCATTGGTAAAAATCCCATCACTTGGATTGTCATAAAAATCCTCAAGAGCAGGTATTTGAGAATCATCTTGATCAGTGATGTTTAGAGCAGGTCCGCCAGTACTAAAAACATTTGAAGGACTGTCAGTACTAACAGGTGTGCTAGCAGTATTAACTGTGTTAGTACTGGTAGCCCTAGTAGCTCCTGCTTGAAGAAGCAAATCCTCAATATCTTGGGCAAACTCCTTTCTAAGAGCTTTAGCTGCATCATTAGCCTCATTTTCTTGTCTTTTAAGCCTTTCAAGCTCTTCCAAAAATGCTTGATCCTCCTTATCTACTGGCTCCTCATTTGTCTTTAAACCAGTATCCCTATTAGGCTTTTTACCTTCATTCTTTGCTTCTGAGCTCTTGACTGTTGAAGTATAAGAAGACCATATTGGCAGTACAAAGTAGTCTTGAGCAGGTTCAGCTTCCATTTTAGAATTTCCTGCATCAATATTATTTTGTGTACCTGCACTATGATTAGCTTCTTTTGGACCTGCAGTTTTGTTAGCTTGATTCTCTGATCTCACAGGCTGATAATTCATTGAATCAGTTAAATAATCAAGATCAAACAGCCAATTAGGTCCTTTCCCTGCAACATTTGGTTTATTTTCTAAAAAGGTTATATGCAGGTTTTCTTCAACTCTCTTGGTTTCTAAATTGTATACCCTAAAAGCCTTGCTATTTAGGGAATACCCAACTAAAAACCCTTCATCAGACTTCCCTTCAAACTTGCCCAGATGGTCAATGGTATTCAAGATGGTCACATGGCACCCAAAAGGTCTTATATAGCTTATGATTGGTATTTTACCAGTTATAAGTTCATAAGGTGTCTTGTTTTGAGGCTTGGTCACTAATACCCTATTAAGGACATAACAAGCAGTACTAACTGCTTCAGCCCAAAAAGTGTTAGGTAAAAATGAATCTGCTAGCATTGTTCTAGCAGCCTCAATAAGGGTCCTGTTCTTTCTCTCAGCAACTCCATTTTGTTGTGGAGTTCTGGCATTACTGTATTCCCTCTTGATCCCTTTTGACCCACAGAATTCAATAATGTCCCTGTTCTTGAATTCTGTACCATTATCACATCTAATAGTTTTAACTGGTTTCTCAATTTGTCTTATAAAGTCCTTAAGGATTCTACTAGTTTCATCCTTAGTTCTTAAAAAGAATACCTAACTAAACCTGCTAAAATCATCAATGATAACAAGGCAATAAGTCTTATGGTTTATGCTCCTTACAGATGTGGGTCCAAATAAGTCCATATGTAAAAGCTATAAGGGCTGACTAATAAAGCTCACTAATTTGCCTGAAGAGTTTGTTTGGCTTACCTTTCTGACAAGCAACACAGGTGTGGTCATTTTGAAAAATCTTTAAAGGTAAACCTCTTACAAGGTTTCCCTTCACAAGTTTGTTTAATTTTTTAAAGTTAACATGACCCAACCTCCTATGCCATTTGTTAGATTCATCAACTGTGGCCTTTGCAATCAAACAAGCTAAACCTCCAGTAGGAACAATGTTCTCTAGGTTGGAAACTGTACATATTGTTTTGTCTGGGGACTCTAAGTAATACTTGATTTTCATCAGACAACTTAAAGTCAGGGGACAACACAAGACATTCAGTGTCTGTGAAGAGAACCTTGTTCTTCTTGTCACACGTCTGTGACATATAAAAGAGATTAAAATGTTGTAGTTCTTTCACAAAGCACACATCCTCAAAATCTAACTTTCCAGTTTTTATTTTTCCTTTACCAGATATATAACCTTTACTACCTCCAAAAGCAATAGGGCCACCATTATAGTCTTGATATTCAACAAGGTAGGCTTTGTTCCCAATCATGTGCCTAGAACATCCACTATCAACGATTCCTTTGTTCTTTAAAGCTTAAGCAGTACTATCTATATATGCTAGCAGTACTAACTTACTACTAACAGTACTAACTCTACTACCAGTACTAACATATATACTAGCAGTACTAACTATTTATAACTAACAGTACAAACACATAGTCAATTTCTGAATCCTTTAGCATTCTTTCACCATGCAGCAATAAGGTAAGAACTACAGTATTAACTGATGAAGTAGTTGCACTAGTTTGTTAAGAAACTTCTAAATAAACTAACTAAATAAACAAACTATAATACACACGCATCTTTGGTGTGTCTAACTCTCAATGAAAGAGAATCAACTTGATGGATATCTAAAATAGACCCTCTAATACCCCTTAATATAAGGGTTTTACAAAAAACTAGCTTACATATTGAACTAACTAACAATCACAAATGTCCCTTGTTGTTTCATCTTCTCATTTTGTATATTTATTTGAATCAACAATCTCATATCTAACGATATCTTAGCCTTAAGAATTACAACAATCCAGTTCTATAATCATGAGTCACTTTAGAGTAATATCTCAGATATTATAGCCAGACATGAATGATGTCTACTTTTGCTTATTTTATTACTTTATCACCATGATATTATTCAAATGTAAAATACCAGAATTAACGTTATATTTATTGCTTTATCATATGTGATATTACTCATATGTAAAATACCAGAATTAGTGTCACGTTTTATTACTTTATCACATGAGATATTACTCTAAAGTGACTAAGACAGACTATTTAAATACTTTTCAACTTTGATACAATGTTATATCACAAGTGATAAACAAATGTCACTTACAAACACTAAAATGAATAAAAAAGAAACAAACTATGAAAATAAAACTCGACGGATTCTTAAAACCAAACAAGTGTTACATTGATTTATATGAAATGTCTAATATCACTTGTGATATTTTATAAACATAGCTAATGTCTAATATCACTTGTGATAATATATACAAAGCAATAATATATCACATGTGATATTAAAGGTTAAAAAACATACTTATTTCATTTTGAAATATCAAAGTGATATTAGACATTAACTATGTTAATGAAATATCAAAAGTGATATTCGATATGTTATATAATAAAACTTAACTAATAAACATTGTAAATTATCATAAACCTAAAATATCACAACTGATACAACTTTATTGTGGAGTGATAAGTGTAGAATACACATATCTATTTATGCTTAAAAAGGCCCAATTCAACCCAAAACGGATCAAAAATGACAAAAATGTGCTTGTATCTGAGTTTTATGTGTGCAGGTATGGATATGTCAAATATTGCAAGAAATCAGTCAAAAACGAACACGAGAACGGATGAGTGATCAAGAAGCTAAAGAAATCAAAGCCGAAGCCGAAGAGATCATGCCTCAGCCTTCTACAGTCAACTGCAGCTAAACCACAGTCAACCAAAACCCAATTCCATTTGTTTTATAAATTCAAGGGTTAACTTTGCAATTTATGAAAGTTAATTATAGCTAAGAAAATGTGCTTGCCAAACACAAGGGCCGGTTATGTAATTCCCTCATAGTACCAAAAGGGCGCGGGTCTTACCCGGGTCAAATAAACCCACTTCCCAACTTTGAGCCAATCACATGCAAAGCCCTAACCCAATTCAACCCGATTACCCACAATTAACCCAACCCTAACCCGACCAAACCCGGGTACACTTATACCTCATTTAACAATTACTGTGCCCACATTTACCCCCATTTGCGATTAAACTCACACACACACGAACACATACTCAAGAACACCAAGAACCATGAACCCTAGTTCATTAACCCCTCACCCACATCCAAATTAACCTTAGGGTTAATGACCCTCTCACAAATCCTAACCCATCCATCACTTTCAATTAGCCTTAACCCATTCCACCCTGGCATAATCTCACGATTCGATTGGGTGATGTGACGTGTGTGAGTGTACACACTCACATATCTAGCACATCAAGCCACATCATCGATCCGGGTTTATACACAATCTAATCCTACGGCTTACAAGGAGAGAGAAGAGATGGAGGGCCAAGATGAATGAGAAAAGAAGGACCTAGAAGATGGGATTAGCTCGAGCTTCGGGTATAAATACCCCTCATTCCAGCACACGAAGGGAGTAATTTTTTAGTTTTTGTTTAGTTTTATTTTTGTAAAAGTTAATGTTATCGATTCCGTTTGAGTAGTTGTTTTTTTTATATGAGTAATTTCAGTTTCATGTGAATGTCATTTCGAGATTGTAAGAAACTTTTTTATCAGTTTTAAATAAAAGTATATATTCATATAAAGTTTGTTGTTTTGATAAAATTCTGATCAAAAGTATTTGTGTTTGTTATTGATAAACGATCAAGGCTTGATACTCGGTGAATGGGATGCGCAGCCTGAGTAACAAGGGGTTTAGGGTTAGAGGGTCAACCAATTAGAACTAGATTAGGTGTGTTTTATTGATAATCTGAGCTTGTGTGTGGATTAAGCCACAAGCTCATAAGAAGCTGTTAAGCTTCCTTATTCTGCTGGGAAGAACCAGGTACACCGTTATTTTTTTACTTTTGATCTTGTTTAGATTTCCTAATAAGCTTGTTTTAGTTGAAGTTTATATAAGCTGTTGGGTTTTTGATATATATTAGAATAAGCTGATTATATTAAGAGTAAAAAAAATCTGTCAAATGCCTTGAGTTTTTTGGCTATTTTAGTTTTTAAGAGGTAGATTGGCTAAGTTTTTAGAGCTTTTTTTAAAAATAAGTTTAATAAGCTTAATCCATCTTATATAAATAAGCGAATTAAGGTTTAGCTTCTAAAAGTTATTAAGTGTTTTTTTTTTATTATAAAACAGGGATGCTGGTTTGTTAAGTTTTAGAGTGATACAGGGCTTGTCCTTGCATACTTTTATAGTTTCCTTTAATAAAATATTACTCATTAGTCCTTTCTTAGTTTAAATAATAGTCTTGTTAAGTCCTTAGGTTAAGGACTGCTTCTGTCCTTTATTCATCAATGTGTGTTTTAAAAAAACTTTTAAATGTTTACCGCCTACCCTCGAAGTTTGAATTATGTCACTTTCGGCCAATGTTTTGGTAAAATTTAGTTTAAGTTTTATAAAAAATAGTTTTTAATTAATTAAATAAATTAGGTTTAAATTTAATTTGTTAAATTAGTTTTTATTTAGTGTGATTAAGAATGGGGCTTTTTATAAAATTAATTTTCTGCACTTTTCTTGTTTTTAAAATGTATTTTTTTTACAAATTCTTAGCTTAAGCTTTATATATATATTTTTTTACTTAAAAAAGGAATTTTTCGAATTTATTTTTAATATTTTCATTTTCTCAAAAATCAAAAAAACATAGAAAAAAGATCACGTAAAATAAAAAAATTAATTAGTTTTCTTAGTTTTAAAATCTCTTAAGTTCATTTTTATAGACACAGTAATTGTTTAACTTTATTTTTAAACATTTAATCTTTCAAAGTCTTTAGTATTGTTATTTTTAAGTCTTTCATTTAAATTTTAATCTTTAAAGTATAAAAAGTAAGTTTAAAACATCATTTTCATAACTTTTAAGTAATTTTAGGAGATTAATTAGTTTAGAATATATTTTCTTAATTTTATCAATTTAATTACTATTTTTAGAATTTTAATTTAGAATTAAATTAGTTTTTTAATTCAGTAAAAAATCCAAACAAAACCTTTAAAAATATTTTTCTTTTCCTAAAATTTTCTTTAGCATTACTTTAGATTAGTAGATCTAGTTTACATTTTTAAGTTTTAAATTGCATTTGTTTTCTTAGATGTCGCATTTTATTTTCGTAATTAGTTTAATTTGTTATTTAGTTGTTTAATTGTGTCTTTAATTTTAGTAGTATAATTAAATCGAAAATATCTCTTCTCTAATTCAAATCAGGATCCAAACTTAAACGAGGTTTCCATAGCACGAGTCGTTGGGGATAACGACCCGGGTGAACATACTTATCCGGTTATATACGTATATTATATTTTATATCTTTTAAGAGCGGATTTTCTCGAGGGTAACTTGGGAATTTCCTTAATCTCTCTTATTAGTATTATTATATTATATTTACGTGTATTAAAAACTTACAATCAAGGGTTATATTCAAATTAAGCAGAGATCACTACTAACTTCCATGGAGAATTATGTGACACTACTTCTCGATCCTGGAAGACCCATTTACAATCCTTCGTGAGCACTTACATTTACATCTTATTCATCTTACTATTGTATCCTATTATGCCTCATACCCAAGGATTCATGCGTTTATTTCCAGTTTTGCATATGGTGTGTTGAGGAGGTTTCTACCCGAAGAGAAGGTTGAGTCTGTTAGAGGACTTGCATTGACTATTGATAAAAAAGTCATTCCGAGTTCTGCTGATGATTTGGACACCTACCTTGCAGGTAACATATGTTGTCTTTTGTGTTTCTCAATATCGCTGACAATTGTCACCCATTTACAGATTAATGTGTCGTTTGAGCTATATTCTATCTGTCAATGGTAATATTAAAAAGGTTTTAACTAACAAAAAATGAACCACATGGGTCAAACGGGGAAAGGCGGGTTTAAAGTTAACCAAAGTGTATAAAAAATGCGTAAAATCTCCTTATCTGCTTTACTACAATATAACTTTTTTCAAAAATAAAAATGTTTGTGGATCAACCCATGCCTGATAGTAAAATTTTACTAGTCACCTAACTCACCCATTTTATCACTGCTAGTTTTTAGACTCAGCTACATATGAGTTCACATGATTATTTATTTTTTGTGTTTAATATGCAGGTAATGGTGGTGAAGTAAGGTTGGTGGTGGTGAGACATATTCAACTGTCAAGCGAATCAACAAGACTTTTGCAAAGCCCGTGTATGAACAGTATCTTTAAAGACAAGCCCATAACATTTTTAGATAGAGCGCTGCGGTAGCCTATTATGTTGTTACTAATATCATCTATCTCTATCTCATCTCTTGGTGACGGCTGTTAGAGATGGGATGAATCTTATACCCTATGAATACGTTATCAGTTGTCAAGGAAGCGATAGGGGCTTGATAAGTTCCTAGGTTTGGATTCGTCTAGGTTGAAGAAAAGCATGTTGGTTGTTTCTGAGTTCATAGGATGCTCCCCGTCTTTAAGTGGAGCGATACGCGTCAACCCCTTGGTATATTACTCATATTTTGGCAGATGCTATGACAACGCTAAGGTAAGTGTACCTTTACATTTCATTTGTTTGTATTAGTCATTGTGCTTCTTTTGGAACATAGGGGTTTTAAAGATGGTATTTTTATGGAGAATCAATATCTGAAGACTACCAAGTTGCGAAATGAGTGGGTGCAAAGCTATTATGTGATTATGGACTTTTTGTTTTGTATGTACAGCTTCTATAGGAATTTTTTTTTTCCTAAAATGCTTGGAAGCCCTTTAAGCACAGTCTATCCTTCACAGTCAAGTAATTGTTAATTTAACATTTTTATATGTGCTTCAATAATCTTTGAACTATCGGTGGCGGGTTGGGTCAGTTTGGGCAGTTTTTGTAGTTTTTATATGTGCAAGCCTTTGAGAATTTTTTTTTTTTGTACTGCAATATTTGCAGGTTCCATTAACGCATGAGGAATTATGAGACATGAGAGTGCGAAGTCTGAGCAATGCCGTGTTTCTTTTTTTACTCAGTTGTATTTAGTTGGGATTCCGATCATCATCTTTAACTCGCATATCATACTTGAGAAAGATTCGTACTGTTTTAGGTTAGGCAAAAAACTTGGTCTATCCCGATATATAGGTTGAAATAATAAGATTTTATGAAGTCATCAAGTTTTTTTGTTATTAATTATTAGTTTTTTATGTGTTAATTTTGAATAAATACGGAAGACTAAAATGTATGTATATACAGTAATTACATTGAACAGAATTAGTGACAGGTGTTTGTGTGTCTTCTTCTCTAATGGAACTGCTTGTTGAATCGGACACCATATGTATGCTTGAGCTTTAATCTTACGTAAAAAAATGGGTATCTCTATAGAATTATAGGGCTACTAATAGTATCTGATTAAATAAATAGAGAATGAAAAAAGAGAAGTAAAAATCATTATCGAAAGATACGCGATTTAAAAGTTAAAATTTTCACCTATGCTTGACCAAATCTTGTCTTTCATCATAAAACAAATAATTTCAAATTAATTGCTCCTCTTAAAACGTACATGTAGTTTGTTGACAGGATAAGGAAACGTGACTAATTAAAAAGAGTGCTAGTAGCACATAGTCTCCAACTAAGACCCTTATTTCTCGGTATCTATATGTAGGGGTGTTAAAAAAACCGAGAAATCAATAAATCGAGCCGAAACGTTCAATTCAAAACCGAAAAAACTTGGAACCGAAAAAATCAAAATCGAAAAAAACTAAAACCGAACCGTGTATAATATACATGATTGTTTTTAACTAAATATTTAAATAATTGTATAGTTAGAGTTGAGATCAATATAAACAAAAAAATATTTAAAAACCAATGAGCCAATCATAACATTTAATTTTTTTCATTAAAAAACTCAATTTTCACCTTTTAAAAAATAAAATATTTTGCAAACTGTAAATCGTTAAGCGACAAAAAATACATCATCGCGACGCAAACGTTTTTGTCTTTCAGTAGATGGACACATCGATATACTTCCGACGAATTTTTCTTTCAATTTTTTTAGTGTTTTGGGACTGAAAAATCACATTCGATTTTTTTTAATATCACGTGTGATTTCACAAATCACATGTGATTTTCATAAATTACATGTGATAGTAAATAATGGATAATTCCATTTATACCTACTTAAACATTATAATGTCATATATACCCAAAATACAAGTTTTGAATGCATAATGTAGAATGTACTTAAAACATGTTTTGAGAAATATGGAATTGCCCAAAAAAAATCTCGAAAAAAGAGTTCATTAAAAGTATAGAAGCGTCATTCTATAGAAAGATGATTTGATTTTTCTCGCGGTGGTATGATTCGTTTTCTGTAACGATTACGGTTTATGAGATATTTAATTTTAAAAAAAGAGATGAAAGTGGGTTTTTTTAGTTAAATGAAAAAATGGACGACTATAATTGGTTCATTGGATTTTTTAAAAAAACTGAGTCTTTATTAAACTTTTTTTTAATTATTATTGATTATATTAGTTCATTGTAAACTGTAAACATCGAATAAATATTTTTGGTATATCTGTTGTGTATATTAATTTGAATACAATTATTGTGACGAAATAACTTTAATATGAGTTTATTTTATCTATTAAATGATAACTAATTTTATGAAAATACATATTAAGTTCTTGATCAATTAATTCTTCATTCGGTTAAACTCAACTAAATGTTTAGAATTGTTAACCGTGACTTGAATCGCGGGTAACCGCATTTCCGTTACCCGCGTAGTATGGTTCGGTTTCGGATAATAAATGAATTACTTGTCTTACGATGGATAGTTTAAATCTTTCAACTAACCGAACTAACCGCCCCGCGAATAACCCTATCTATATGATATCTTGTAATCTGCTTCCAATTTCAAATTTCACCATCATATTCGTAATTCACTTATCCCACTACCTTATGTTCAATTAGATCTCTTTTGTGGTGCGTAAATTGCTTACGGTAATTCGTAATACTGATTTTTGTATTTCTGTTGTTTTGCTTGACATGGCTTTAAAATAACATCACTCGATATGAATTATTTCCTTTGAAGTTGTGTTACGTCCATTCAGCTGCATTGTAGACGGATAAGAAATGGAGAGTACAAATTGCTTAATATCATATATTAATCGGTACCAAATTAAGGTGATATAGTCGGTCAGACAAAGTTTTGTGACCTTGGTTAAGTTGGGTAATGTAAATGGTTCATGCAAGGGTTGTTAAAATCACATGGTGTGAATATTCAAATAAGTTATATATATATATATATATATATATATATATATATATATATACTATTATATAAAGCATTTAAGTTGTGGGGTCCATTAAAAATTAAGATAAGGATGTGTAATCTTGACCATTCATTTCATTTTAAAGGAATACATCATAGAGTGACATGTGTCACCTCTTAATTAAAAAATCACCCTTATTTTTAAATTGAAATATATTTTTATCTATTAATTTTTTTTATCATATAATTTCACTATATTTTTTAAAATTTCGTTCTCTATAATTCAACATCCATTTTAATATATTGTTTTGAAATTATTAGATTTTACATTTTTAGTGGGTTATTTTATTTTGATTTAAATTTTGTTACACTTTAACCTTTATTCATTTGAATAGAGTGTTTAATTGGTAAGTTTAATTGGTAAGAGACTGTGAGATTCTTTTAAATGCGAGTATGGTGATGTTAATATGGTGTTGCGGGAAAGCTACAGGAAATCCAAACAAACACATACAACAGACAACACGTATACATTCGAAGTGTTGTGAAACGAATTCACTTAGCGGGTAGAGAATTGCGGGGAGAGTTAGGTCAAAAAAATTATCACCGCTGCTATGCGCGGGTATCCAACTATACTATATAAAGCATTTATAATGTGGGACCCATTAAAAATTAAGATAAGGAGATGCAATCTTGACCATCCATTTCATTTTAAAGGAATACATCATAGAGTGACATGTGTCACCTCTTAATTAAAAAATCACCCTTATTTTTAAATTGAAATATCTTTTTATCTATTAATTTTTTTTATGATATAATTTCACCATATTTTTTAAAATTTCGTTCTCTATAATTCAACATCCATTTTGATATATTTTTATAAATTTTTAGATTTTTACATTTTTAGTGGGTTTATTTTATTTTGATTTAAATTTTTTACAACTTTAACCTTAATTCATTTGAAGAGAGTGTTTAATTGGTAAGAGACTGTGAGAGTCTTTTAAATGCGAGTATGGTGATGTTAATATGGTGTTGCGGGAAAGCTACGGGAAACCCAAACAAACACATACAACGGACAACACGTATACATTCGAAGTGTTGTGAAACGAATTCACTTAGCGGGTAGAGAATTGCGGGGAGAGTTAGGTCAAAAAAAAATTATCACCGCTGCTATGCGCGGGTATCCAACTAGTATATATTAAATTTACAAACTTTTATTAATTTATCATTATATTTAATAATCTTAATTATATATGACCATCCATTCATTTTTTTGAGAATCACATCAAAAAGTGACATGTGTCACCTTTTGATTAAAAAATACGCACGCTTTATTTCAAATTGAAAATATTTTTTATCAATTTAATTTATTTTGATCTTAATTTAACCTATTTTTTTAAAATTTTGGGCTTTTAATTTAACCATTACATTTTTGTTATATATTATAAATTTTTTTGTTTTTTACATTTTTAGTGGATTTATTTTTTATGTGTATATATTTTTTATATCTTTATATTAATTAAATATAACTGATACGTTAAAACTATATACTTTAGGAGAGTGTGTTGTCTCTTACATGCGAGAATAATGTGTTATATGGGGTTGCGCGGGGGACAAGTACGGGAAACCCAAACGAACACATACAACGAACACATACATTTAAAGTGTTGTAAGCGGGTAGAAAATTGCGTAAAGAGTTGAGTTAGTAAATTTTCTATTACCGCGCTCATGCGTCGGGTAACCAACTAGTATATATATATATATATATATATATATATATATATAGGATAAAAATCAAATAAAAAGACAAATATTCGTGAGAATGATAAAAAGATTTTTTTTTTTAAAAAAAGTTCTCAAAAAATTCTGAAAAAATTCCACAAGATCGTGTATGTTGGTGCATGAAAAAGTTGTAAAGGAATTTTTTCTAAAAGTGGAGAGTTTTGCCGAAAATGTTTTTTTTTAAAAAACGTTTGTGCATTAAATCGTTTTTTGTTGCATCAAAAATTCGTTTTTGTAACTCCAACTTCTTTTGACTTTTTTGGCATCAAATTTTATTGCGCATCAATACTATAACAAGTCTCGAAAATTTGTACATCAGATTTTTTTGTGCATATAAAAATTTTTTTTTTGGCCGCAGTAAAAAACAGTATAAAAAACTAAAAATTAGAAAAACTTTTTTACAAAAGTTTTATGCACCAACATACCTGATTTTATGGAATTTTTTTAGAATTTTTCGTGAATTTAAAAAAAAGTTTTCTGTTTTTCTTCTTACAAATATTTGTCTTTTTATTTTAAACACAACCCTCCTCTAAACACACACACACACCACACACAAAGACAATTTATAGATAGATATCTATATATTATAATATATAATATATATATTTATATATATACTATTATATATATATATATATATATATATATATATGTAAAATAATTATAATGTTTATTACATGCATATCTCGGAGGGCGGCAATAGACCGGGATCCCTGTCGGCATACGACCTTACTCTTTACCTGATTTTTTTTATTTTGAGCAGCCCGGGCAAGGTTCTTGGGATCATTCCAAAAGGCAATCTGCGAATCCCAATCTATCACGGAAATTTGTGAGGGACGTCCGCGTCTGATGCGCTCCACGTCGTAAGTCCTGTCCTCGGGGTTAGGAACCCAATACATTTCCTTGAGAGCAGCCTTCTTGCCATTGTAGATCTTTTAGAAATGCTGTTGGATGCCCGCATAGATTTTTGGCCAGCGATCGTATTCCATGTGGGTACGCAAGTCAAACTGGGTCTGCAATCATATACAACAAAGACAGAGTTAGAGTATATTTATCTAAATTTGTTTATTTATTTATATGATATAAATAAATATACAAATTTAGATAAATATGCACAATTAAATAAATGAACACGATAATGAAATAAACATAAAAGGATAATGAAATAACTTACCCCAATCTTTGCCACGACCCCCGCCTTCCGCTCCGGCGGCATTTAGCGCCAAGAAGGGTAGTGCAACGAGAACTCCCTAACGAGCTCCTTGAGGTAATTAGCCCAATGAGCCGCATGATCACCGAAAGGCATTAGGGTCTCTCTATCGCCAAACTCAAACCTGATCGGGACAGGGCCGATTTTATCCGTGATGGTCTTTAACCCGAGGTTCCGGGTCTTCTGGCGGGTATGCATCCTGCCTGCTCTCCTGCCACCCAAATTGGGTTTTCGGGTGCCCTTACCTGTAAAATCAAGTGACTGATAAAGTCATAAAAATTCAAGGCAAGCAAATTCAATGTATCAAGTTTATGCTTTTATTACAATAATCCAGAAATTCTTACATCGGTTACCTAAGCAACCCCCGCAACCGGTGGGTATCTGGTATGGAGGGGGACGATCATCACCGCCACCATCACCGTCGTGACCCCGTGCAACATCTGCTGACATCTGTACAAGTAGCATTAAGACAACATATAGAAATTCATGAACAAAATTATAAAAGCATGCACACATCCAAATACATACACATCCAAATAAATATACACATTTAAACAATCCACAATAGTTTCATTCATTCATTTAAATATATAAGTGTCTTTTACAAGTTACAACTAAAGATCAATCTTCCTCTTTACTAAAATAAACAACATTTACACCATCATCAATATCAAGGTTGACGAGGTCTTCATCATCAGAATCTGCTAAATCATGAAGAATAGGGTCTTCCTCATCAATAATATCATCATCTTCATCAACATCAATGATATCTGGTGGTGCGTCAACATCTATTGATTGACCATCTATATGCAAGGCCGCAATTTTTAAGTCATTCAAACTAGTAGAAAGTGCGAGATCAGATGAGTTGTCAAAATGTATAACATCAGGGTTGTCCTCTACCACAATGACACCCCCATTCAAAAACTTTTTATGACTCACATGTTCGACGACCTTCCAACCGAGTGGTCGTCTGGCCATATCTTCAAGGTAGAAGCATTGTTTGACTTGTGTTGCGAGAATGTATTGATTATTTTTAAACGCCTCACCATTTGCCTTGATTTGTGTTATGTTGTTTCTAATGACAAAATTTTGGATACGTCCTTTGTTGCTAGTCTCGAACCACTTAACTCGGAACAACACAGTTTTGAACCATAAATACGAAAACTCGAGGATTTGTTTAAGTTGACCATAATACATTTCTCCGTCCGGACTAGGCGAACTAATGCCGCTGTTTTGAGTTGTGCGATGTTCATCGCGGCTGTGCACAACAAACCTCACACCGTTGACTACGCAAGAGTTGACTAAGATTGGAGTCTGTGATGGTCCATAAGCCAAAACGAATAACTCGCTGCTTTCGCTAACACCTGGGTCATTGTCTACGTGACATTGACGGATTTATAAAGAAGATAGGATCAGATAAAGAACACAAAATACGATGTCGTTATTTTTATTTTTTTACAGTTAAATACACACAATAAGTCTAAGTTTACCTGCTTCCCAAACCAACCGGGGAATTCTTCTTTCATGTCTTTATTAGGAAATTCACTAAAAAATGTTCATGGTGTTAAAATAAGTCATCAAAAAGATAAGTTAAGAAAAAGAAGTTTAAAAAAACGCATACCTCTTGAACTTGGCCTGGTACATGTCGATTTCAGGATTGCTGTGAAGTACATACCATATCACTTTCTTCAATTCTTGGTGATCAATACGAATAACCGACCGTAAACTAATCGATTTACATAGTGATTTGAACACCTGAAACTGACACGTTGGAGGAGGACAATCCATATTACGGGCGGGACGATTAAATTTCATGGTAACATCCTGAAAATAATGAGAACTGAAAGTCAATGCTTCTTCTGCAACATAACCCTCCGCAATCGAACCTTCCGGCTTAGCTTTATTTCGTACATAATTTTTTAGCTTCTTCATGAATCTTTCAAATGGATACATCTACCGGGGGCGAATAGGCCTGCCGTCAATAGCCTCTATAGGTAAATGGATAACAAGGTGAATCATAATGTCAAAAAAAGCAAGAGGATATATGAGCTCGAGATTGCACAGAATATCGATCACCTTGCTCTAAGCTTTCAACGTCATCCACCATCAAAGTTTGAGAGCAAATTTGCTTAAAGAATAAACATAGCTCGATTAGTGGTTTTGCAACGTCTGGGGGCAAGTATTGCTGAAGTCTGTAAGGAAGTAAATGTTGCATCATTATATGACAATCATGAGACTTCAGGCCCGTTATATTGGTTTCATTATCGGTGACTTTGTGCTTGATGTTGGATCCTAACCCATCTGGTAGTTTAACTCCTTTGATGAACTGACAAAACTTTTTTCTATCCTCTGGTGTGAAACAATACGCAGCCTGTGGCTTTGAGCACTTCCTGTTTTTGTTTTGGTCGAGACACAAGCCACTTCGAATGCCCAGCCTTTTCAAGTCTTGTCTTGCCTTGGTGGTGTCTTTAGATTTGTCATTCATTAACAAAGTGTTCAAGATACTCTCCAACACATTCTTTTCGATATACATGACATCTAAATTGTGTTTTAGTATAAGAAAAGACCAATACTCAAGCTCGTAAAAAATAGATCGTTTAGTCCAGTTCAACTCGACAACAACATTGCGTTTTATCTACGGGTTAAGTCCATTAAATAGAAACGTACTTTCTAAAATTTACACTTCTAGTAAACACACTTGTTTTATTACCAATATAACCATTCAAACTTTCATATTTGTAACCTTATAGGAAATGAGCTTGGCTGCTACCGGCTACAACCGGTTAATTTTTAAAAATGACCGACACGTCAGCATTTTTATTATTTTTCTTATTACTTTTTAGTGACATGGATTTCCAACTTGTGGTTAATGCTGAGATCTACTCATGACCCATATTAGTTGACTTCTTTTCATTGAAAAAAAAAGGCTAGCCCCAGTTTATCTTCATCTTCTCTACCCAGAACATCATCAACAACAAAAAAAAAACAAAAAACGCATAAACATCATCTTCACCAAACTAACATTCATTCATTCATAGTCATTAAAATCTTTAAAACCCTAAATCCCATCTTTCTTTAAACCCCTTTTAATTTTCACATTATCATCAAGATTCACATATAGATCAACAATACCCATATCTCAATTTTTGCATAAAAAATCAAATCTTTAATGGATTCACATGATTCTTATCATCAAACACCACCTGGTAAGAGCACAAAAATGTTAACATGATCATCACCTGGTATAACCCAATTGAACCTTCTCATCCTTGTTCAATACCATCCCCACCAACTTAACATTGTTAACATCAACAGCAATGTGGAAATTAACTTTATCATCACTAGACTGCAGACCGTCGGTGGAAATTAACACCACCGTTTGAGTTGCCTGAGATGAAATGAAACCGCCGCCGGAGAAAGAGAAGGCGGCGTGGAAATCGCCGCCATATATTCCCTCATCTCTTAAATCTCATTAATTGACTTTTTCAACAAACCATCATTCAAAGTTTAGTATTGGGTTGTTGGAAGAATGAAAAGAAATTGACCACGATGTATATCAAGTTGTTGGTGGTTATTATGGATTTGGTAATGTGGGTTTGAATTGAAGAAAAAAGATGAAGATGATACAATTAATTAAAAAGAGTTGGGTGGGGTTTTTAAGATTATGGGTATTGTTATGGTTATTTTGTGAAATTCCCAATCAGTCTAAAATATGATGTATGACCATGTTCAATGTAAGAACGCTTTGCGTGTCGTAAGGTTCTTAGGGTTAATGTGGTCAAAACCATTTACATCGAACAAGACAACCTTATAATGCCGATATAATGACTCCAAGATCTTCGAGTTGACATACATACATCTCGCCATCAAGCCTAGTGTTGAAACTGCCGCTGCTTGAGTGGGTATGAAGTATAACGCGTTCATGTACCACAAACTTCACAGCCCCGTTAAACTATGCCAGCTGGGTATGTACAAGTACTGAGATAGGTCCACATGCCAAAGAAATAACTCTTCACCTAAAGCCGTCGTTCACTTTTTTTTCCACGTGAATCTACGAAAGAGATTCAAACGATTTAGATGAGCAAATAACTCCAAGGTACTATATCACTGTAATATACCTTGTGATTAAACCAAGCGAGAAATTCGTTTCCACGTTATCAGGCGATTTTCTCAAAAAAGTTCATGATATTAGGATAAGTCATCGAGAAAGAAGATTTTTCAAAATTAAAAAAAGGAAGAAACATACTCTCGTAAGCCAAGATGTCTGCGTCGACTTCAGGACTGTTGTTAAGTACAAACAATACAACGCCTGCCTAACATCTGTATTCAGCCGAGTTGCTTACATTCTGCCCGTCAGTTGCATTGCGGACCGTAACACCTGGAATTTAATTTGTGTGTTCTCCTTCAGGCAAACCGTCGTCATTTCGCCAACGATAAAATCCGTCTCGACATCATCCTTAAGATAACGCGAACAAAAAGTTAATGCTTCTTCTGCAACATAACCCTCCGCAATAGAACCTTCAGGTTTTGCTTTATTTCGGACATAATTCTTTAGCTTCTTCATGTATCTTTCAAATGGAAACATCCACCTGTAGCGAATAGGGCCACCTGATAGCCCTCATCGGTAAATGTATAAGCCACGGGAATCAAGTATGACACAAAAAAGCAGAGGAAAAATTTGATCTAACTCAAATCAGGATAACCTGATCGTGTTTGTTTTTTAGCTTCTGACATGTCCTGCTGCATCAAAGTTCGAGCACAAAGCTGCTTAAAGAATAAGCAAAACTCGATTATAGGAGCTGCAATGCTTTTGGGCAAGTATTGTTGTACTCCATAAGGAAGTAACCGATGCATCATTATATGACAAGTCAGAGATTTCGGCCCGCTATATTGTTATCATTCAGCCGACCACTTTTGCTTGAAGTTGGATCCAAACCCATCAGGTAGCTAAACCCTCTGATGAATTTACAAAATGTTTTCTTCTTCTAGTGGTGAAAGAGACTTTGGATGATGCATCTCCAACTTCCGTTTGGTTTTTTAACTAACCCACAACTCCTTACGAACTTTTAAATTTTTCTCAAGTTTGCCCTGCCTTTACCGTGTCTTTGGGTTTTGTCGTTCCTGTACCAAGGTATTCAGTAAAGCCTCAAGCGCGTTCTTTTCGATGTGCATGACGATCGAGATTGTGTTTTAGTTTAGAAAGGCCATTACTCAAGATCCCAAAGATAGAACCTTTACTCCAATTTCAATTCAATTTCTCGATATGGTTAGGGTTCTTTTTAGCAATATCTGATGTTTCCCCGGGCGACGTTTTAAGACTTTACTAATTTTGTAACTGATCTCCATCGAAAAACTTTCTAGTTTAGGTGTCGTTCTTTTGAAACCCATAGTATTCCTTAAATTACTCCTTTGTGGATGCGTGTCCTAAAAAATCTCTATGACCTACCATAACGATTTTGTTCTTGACAGCCATCGATGGAGTGTCCACGTTACAAGTGGGGCATGCGTAGTAGCCTTGCCCACTCCACCCAGATAAACTACTTCAAGCTAGGAAATCATTCATGGTCCAATTATCGCCGCTTTCATTTGGAAATGAGTACCCGTATCCAGCGTCTTTCGTCCAAACTCCTTTCCATAATTCTTGGAGTTCTTTAATCAAAGGCTGCAAGTAAACATCAATGTCCTTTGCAGGTGATTTAGGGCCGGGAATTAACATCGTCAACATTAAGGAAGTTTCTTTCATACACATCCACTGGTGGTGTGTTGTATGTTCAATATTACCGGCCACTTGCTGTAAGTTTGACTCATCATGCCAAAAGGATTAAAACCATCAGCATCCAACCCTAATCGAACGTTTCTAGGGTCACCAGAGAACTCAGGTTTCATCATGTCAAAATATTTCCATGCTTTACCGTCACACGGGTGATTCATCTTACCTTTTTCCTTAGACTGCACGTAGCCATTGCCGCAAGTCCATCCACTTTTGTCTATGTGTTTTGTGTGAACCTACGTTGAGTCTAGGTGTAAACGAAAGTAACGCCGATCTTTTTGCAAATAACTTTCCCGGACCTTTGTCTTCTTTTTGTATCTACTCTCTTTGCAGACTGGACAATTTAGGCATCTTTAGTTTTCCTCGTGATCCCCAAAATAAAAAACAACCATTTATACAAGCAAGGCTCGATTCGTATCCCAAACCCGATCTTTTTCTGTATGACTTCTTGATTTCATAGTACGAACGATGGGAAATGTATCCCTTTGCTAGGGGGAACTTGCCTTTTGGAGAAGAGCTAGAATCTTGTAAACCCGGCATCAGTTATTTATGTAAAGCCTTGAATGTGCGAAATCTTCTGTTGTAAATTCCATGTAACTCATATCACAACCCGGTACAACATTTTGGTGGACCTAGAAGTAACTCTTCCAAACTCGTTATTAGACCGTTGTTTGGGATGAGTTGTAGGACCAGTTGTTTAGTTGGTGGAGTTTGGGACATTATTTGCAGAATATCTTCGAAAAACGTATCCTGTCAACGGTTCAGGTGAATCGGTACGGTGACGGTAGCGGAAGTATCGTTTCACCGTGATATTGCCAAGTGGTATAATGTTGATCAAAGCCCGTAACGAGATATGTGTACCTACAAGAATTTCGATGGTTTTTGTTTTTTGGGGGGGGTTTGTTTTTTTGTAACACGATTATCATCACGGTTACAACATCGACTACATGGGCAATGGATCTTTTGTGTGATGGGGTGCAACAATGGCTTACAATGCTTGATGAATGCAAAAAGACCATCTAAAAATTCTTCGGAATTACGATTGGATATAGTGGTCCAACTCTTATCAATTGTCATAACTGCGTTGCAAATAAACATATTCAAATAAATGATTTTTATTTTTTTATAAACACATTCAAACGAGGAATACGAGATGTTTTGTTCACCTAGTGCAACTATGGAAGGCAATCCTAACCCACTCTTTGAATGATTCGTCTCATATATGAATGCGTATAACCGATTTACTATTTGAGAAAATTTCAGCAGCATTTCCCCTCAACTCCCCAAATATGTGTTTAAAGACATATTCGTAGGAGTAAAGGAGAAACACTGTCAAAATCATCTCAAATAGTAAACCAATTATACGCATTCATATCCTAAATGAGACAAAACATTCAAAAAGCAGTCCCAAACAGGGGACTTTCTGAAATTAATTTCTAATAAATTAATTTCGGACAGGTTTTCTATAGGATGATTAAATTCAGACGGGGATTTTCCGAATCTAATCACTAAAATCCTAAAACATTCCTAAAGGGTTCAATAAAATAAATACCAAACACATATCCATTTATATCAAATCCTAATATCGAAAAGCATATACAATTTAAATTCTATTATAATGAAAAAAAACATACATTTATATCAGAATAAGCTGTTGTTAAACAACTTATCAGTGTAAAATGCAAATCCAAACACTCCTTAACACTGTAAAACGCATATCCAAACACTCCTTATGCTGCCAAAATGATGAGAATAAGCTGTTTAAGAACGGCTTATGCTGATAAGCTGTTTAACAACAGCTTATGCAGCTTATTCTTATCATTTTGGCAGCATAAGGAGTGTTTGGATGTGCGTTTTACAGTGTCAAGGAGTGTTTGGATTTGCATTTTACAGTGTCAAGGAGTGTTTGGTTTTGCATTTTACACAAACTAATATATATAAACATTCCCCGACGACATGTCCCCGGGGATACCAAAAGGATAAAAAAAAGTTACAACATACCTTCGGCTGTCGACTTGGCTCGTTCTCGGCTCTCGGCTCGGCTGTCCACGGCTAAAAAAAATAAACACAATTTATAATCAACAACTTATTATAGTAACTTATTAAAATTCTTTAACCAATCCTTATTATAATTAAACCAAATTAAAAAAAACCATACTAAATTCAGACGGGGATTTTCCAAAATTAATCACTAAAATCCTAAAATCCTAAACACATATACATTTAATGAAGAAAAAATAACATCAATTTATATCAAATAAGCTGTTTTTAAACAGCTTAATCTGATAAGCTGTTTAACAACAACTTATTAGCATTATTCTGATAAGCTGTTGTTAAACAGCTTATCATCATTATTCTGATAAGCTATTGAAAATAGCTTATCAGATTAAGCTGTTTAACAACAACAAAATAAGGAGTGTTTGGATTTGCGTTTTACACTGTCAATGAGTGTTTGGATTTGCGTTTTACACTGTTAAAGAGTGTTTGGATTTGCGTTTTACAGTAGCAATCACAATAAACGTTCCCCGATGACATGTCCCCGGGGATGCCAAAAGAAAAAAAATTACAACATACTTTTTCTTGTATTGGCTGTGGACTCGGCTCCTTCTCGCCCCTCGGCTCGTTCTTGGCTCATACTTGCCCCCTCGGTCTCGGCTACTGTGAAGAACTGCCAAACAATAAAAAAAATTAACAAAACTTATAATTAACAAAAACAAAAATACACCATACTCATTATACCAAAAACGAAAATCAAAAATTATAATTTTATCATTATACCAAAAACGAATTATGGTTTAGAGGGTAAGAAAAAGAAGTTGAAGAATTATCATTTAGAGGGTTTAGAAAAGAATTATGGTTTAGAGGAGGAGGAGGTGGTGGTTGTGTGCTCGTGTGAGTGGCGAGGATGAGTGGTGGTGGTAGTGGTGGTGGTGGGTTCTGAGGTAGTGGAGGTCGTCTACTTCTTCTTCTCTAGATCAATCGCCGGTGGTGGTGGTTATATATTTATTTTTCACTTTTTGTCTCGAAGTGTTAAACTGGATCTGGTTTTGATACCAATTATATCCCCGGCGACAATCCCGGGCGACATGTCGCCCGGGAATGGTTCTTTTAAAAAAATAATTAAGATTTTTAATCATTGTTATTTATAAAATATATCTTTTAATTATATATTTTATAAATAATAATTTATAAGGATATTCTGATTTTTATTAAAAAATTTAATTTAGATTTTTAATCATTATTATTTATAAAATATAAATAATAATTTAGATTTTTAATCAACGTATGAGTCGATGTGGTAACGTTGTACATTGGATATTCAACGGATGAGTCGATATGATATCGTGTTACATTAGATGTTCAACGGATGAGTCGATATGTTATCGTGTTACATTAGATGTTCAACGGATGAGTCGATATGTTATCGTGTTACATTAGATGTTCAACGGATGAGTCGATATGATATCATGTTACATTAGATGTTCAACGGATGAGTCAATATATTATCGTGTTACATTAGATGTTCAACAGATGAGTCGATATGTTATCGTGTTAAATTGGATGTTCAACGGATGAGTCGATATGATATCGTTGTACATTAGGTGTTTAACAGATGAGTCGATATGTTATCGTGTTACATTAGATGTTCAACGGATGAGTCGATATGTTATCGTGTTACATTGGATGTTCAACGGATGAGTCGATATGATATCGTGTTACATTAGATGTTCAACGGATGAGTCGATATGTTATCGTGTTACATTAGATGTTCAACGGATGAGTCGATATGTTATCGTTTTACATTGGATGTTCAACGGATGAGTCGATATGATATCGTTGTACATTAGATGTTTAACGGATGAGTCGATATGTTATCGTATTACATTAGATGTTCAACGGATGAGTCGATATGGTAATGTTGTACATTGGATGTTCAACGGATGAGTCGATATGATATCCTGTTACATTAGATGTTTACCGGAATTGAGTGATATGGTAACATTGTAAATTGGATGTTAATCGGATGGTTGATATGTTATCGTCGTTACAGTTTTTTAAAGGGATGTTCAACAGATTGAGTCAATTATGTTATCAACTGTTACATTAGATGTTCATGGATGGTCGATATGTTATCGTGTTACATTAGATGTTCAACGGATGAGTCGATATGATATGGTTATACATTAGATGTTCAACGGATGAGTCGAGATGCTATGGTTATACATTAGATGTTCAACGGATGAGTCAATATGGTATCGTTGAACATTAGACGTTCAACAGATGAGTCGAGATGCTATGGTTATACATTAGATGTTCAACGGATGATAGTCATATCAAAGGTAGAAAAACTACTTAGAAATCACCCATAAGTAGCTAGACCATGATAAGTAAGTGTCTCAATCTCCGGTGAATTATTTCCTTCTTGATCTTCCTTTTCGCGATGATTCTCTACGATCTCATACCTTTTGGGCTTGATTTTGTCAAAGAACGAAAATGAACCAACTCCCACACGCGATCTTGATCTAAAATTTCAACCAATTCCTCCAGTAGCCCTATACTCCCGCCAAAAACTCCTGCCAAAAAATCCCTCCAAATACTCCCGCCAAATACTCCCTCCAAAAAACTGTTTTTTAACATAAAAACAGATATTATCCTCACAATCACCCACAGATCACACACATTCCTACCATCACAACCACAAACATATCACACTGTTATTATGGTGAAGATGGTGCCATATGAAGCTTTTTCGTGTCCTTTTGGAGCCGGAGATGTAGTTCTGCGAGAATCGTATAAACCTAAACCCGTGGTAAACTATACTATGCATGTCCATGATCAAAGGTGAACAATCACATGCTTTTTTGTGTAATATATAAATAATGTGTTTAGTTGTTAAAACATATTATCTTTACTCTTTAACAGCCTCGCGAAAACACTTTCAGATGTGAATTTTTTTTATGGAAAGAGGAACGAGTCCGTCTACTGGTTGGTTCTCCTGGAGCTTCAACGACTCCAATTTATTCTCCAGGATCTTCATCGACTCCAATTTATTCTCCAGGATCTTCAACACCTCCACGCTTTTCTTCAGGAGCTTCAACATCTCAAAGCTATTCTCTAGAAACTTCAAGAAATGCAGAGTGCTCAAATTGTAAGCACTTGCTTGATAAGATAACGGTACTCGAGGCAAGGGTGGATATGTATATGCATCCGGAACAACACACAGTTAATTCAGCCGTACTATTTCACGAAGTTTACAATAACATGGGAAAACTTGATTTGGAATAGTTTGTCATTTGGAATGTAATTCGTATGCTTTAAGCGTCGGTTTGTAAGTCTCGTATGATTATCGTTCTAATATGTTTAAGTGTTTGTTTGTAAGTCTCTTATGTTACTACAAGTGGTATGTATAATATTTAACTAAATGAATGTTTGTTTTTGTGTTACTTGACGAATGTACATCTTGAAAGAGTATATGGTATATCATGTTCAACTACAGAAGGGTAGTGCATATCGGACCGAACCGAACCTAGAAAACGGAGTGTTTTTTTAATATATTTATTATTTATCAAATATATAATTGTTATTTATCATAGAACCTAGAAAAGAACCTAGAAAATACAACATATCGGCATACAAAATACACACTATATTTTTTGTTAGAGTATACGGCATATCTGACCGAAACGAACCTAGAAAACGTAGTGTTTTTTATATAGTTATTATTTATCAAGTATATAATTATAAGTAATAATTAATATATTATTTATATATTTTATAAATAATAAACACCTAAAAGTCAACACACTATCTCGGGCAACATATCGCCGGGGATAATGTTGATAAGGTCAGCCCGCCAAGTATAAGCCCAAAATAAGCTTATGAAACAAAAGCCTAAACCAAAATACAAGCTCAATGCTACTTTCCCGGGCGACATGTCGCCAGGGAATCGTCTGGCCACATCATCAACATTAACCAATATTCTTAACACAGTTAACAAAAGTCAATGCTACTTTCCCGGGCGACATGTCGCCCGGGAAACTTATGGCCACGTCACCTCCTAGGTAATTAACACTAATTGTTTACTTAAACCCAGCGAAGTTTTGGTAAATAGTATCCCGGGCGACATGTCACCCGGGAAAATCGAGCGGGAAAATTTGCCGCTCAGTTTTCCGTTTATTTTTTTGGTCAAACTTTAACCAATGTATCCCGGACGACATGTCGTCTGGGAAACCATCTTCAAACTTTAACTAAAAAGTCTATCAGAATTGGTGCCACGTAGGACACATTTTTGTCGTTTAGCGATGTTTCCCGGGAGACATAATATCGTCACCTGTTCTACTTTTTCTTGTAGTGTAAGGAAACCGCATCTTTAGCCATTAATTGAGATAATATCTTCCAAATATATCTATATTTATACGTGCTAAAAATCATTGAAATTCGTATAACACTACAACATAAAATAAATCTATACTTGCAAGGTATCCGCACGTTGCAATGTCGGGTAAAGGTTTATGATTGTTTATCTAAAATAGATTAATCGTTTTGATATCGTATAATTAGATAATGAGTTGTATCAAAACATGATTTTGAAATGTGGTGTTTCGATTTATTATGTTGTTTGAAATTCACACCAACAATCGGCCCTCATTTGGAGGATTTTTGTGCGATGGCATCAAAACAATAACTAAAACATCAATCAAGAACAAAATCCAATATAAATCCAAGAGCATCAATTTTATCATTCATGGCAAGACTTCAATTATTATCAAAAATATCATCTTTATAATAAGTAGGTTCAATACTCTTATTAAGACTAGAAGCAAAACATAAGTTATGAGAACTAAGATTAGCATAATTGGTAACTCTTTTAAAACCGTACTTAACTTTTCCATCAATAATAAAGTCATTTAATAGTGTTAAATATGATCTAGGATCGTTTAAGTAATATAGTGTGTGTTTAGGTGTTTGTGTGTGTGTTTATTCTAGAGAGAAATAGTAGAGAGAAAGAGGAAGAGAGGATGAGTAGAGAGAGAAAAAGAATAGAAGAAATGAGAATTAGATTGAGAAGCGTCACCTCAACAAGTGAGGTGGGAGGGGTATTTATACCCATTTACAAGGAGATCACTTAGCTCTTGGCTTTTAGCCTTTGGCTATTTAGCCGGGTCTCGTGACTACATTTTAGTCACGAGCCTTTCATCTAACCTATTACACATTATTCTTTCACTATTTTTTACAAGACTCTTATCTCAATAAGATCGTCACTTTTCTATTCCTAACAATCTTCCCCTAAGGGATGATCATTGAGATCTCTCTTTGATTGCATTAAATGATCAACACTTTCTATTTCTAACAATCTCCTACTAAGGGATGATCATTGAGATCTCTCGTATGACCTTGATCTTTGATCTTTAATGCTCGTTGTCTTTAGTCTTGTTTGTGTAATAGTGGTCTCGTTCCAATCATGCTTTTGTGATCTTGATCTTTATCTTTTCATTTTCCTTCATCTTTGCCTTTGAGATCTTTTCGTATCATTATTGCTTTGCCAATATACTTACCGTGAATCCATTTTGATTTGTCTTTTGAAGCCTCTGACCAACACACTCATACTTTTCTTGACAGCTAACAATCTTCCTCATGTAGAACTTTTATCTTGATCAACAGCTTGATGAATTGAGGAAGTTCTATGATTATCAGAGTTTGCGTAAGTGTATCTTTTATCTTTGAGTATGAGTTATGAAGGTATGAATACAACGGTATACTTGCTCTGTAAAAGGTAGAGATGTTCTTGTTGTCGTTGTTGAAGATGAATTTAGCAATATCAGCATAGTAACAATCTCACCTATCAATCATGTGACATCGTAAGAGATCTTGGTAATCCAACAAATCACTTAAGTAAATCAAGGAAACGTTGTTTGTGTTTTTCAAAAACAAATTCCGAAAGAACACAATAACCACTAGATCACTTAGATTACTAGTTAACACTTATTTGAATCATTAAACAATCATTTTCAAATTAGTGACCCGCGTTCAGTGTTTGCATGATGTTAGCACTAGTAGGATTTTCATTCAATCATTATGAATATTTTACTTAAGTATCACTCTTGAATGTTCCTGCAATGTCACTAAGACATGCAATGTCACATAGACATATAAGCGACTCTTATAATATTTGTATCATTGATGTTTAATACAAATGTACTTTTGTGTCCTATGTGAGATTTATGATTTGATCTCATTTGGCACTAGACTCAATAAATGCGTTTTTGGTTTAGTGATCGGAGGCTGGAGCAGACTGCCACCTTTTCAATATCAACAATCTCGGAGTGAGAAGTCAATAGATTATGTGTTTAATCTCCGTGATAATGAAACAAGAATTCTTTTGAGAGAATCTTGAGTGGCTGGGAAGGGTTGTGCATTCATCACTAGTTCCATGATGACTTTCTTCAATACCAAATATCATCTTTGTGATATTCGATAGATTATGTATTGACCCGGTTTCTGCCTAAGTTTTGTGGATGGCTTCTTTCTTTTCACCCTTTACATATTATTTCTTTTTCATTCTTCAACCCCTTCAATGTCCACCAAGACGTCATTACTATCATCATGTTGTGATTGTTTCGATGATAGCTCATGCCTTAGTTAACATTATTCCCGTTCTCATTCTACTCCACCATACCTAAACACTTCTATTCTATCTATGGAACGTCCCTAGGTAGATCCCTATGGTTCTAGTTGTATCATGAGATAATACCTAACATTACCACCTTATTCCTTCTTTGATCATCGTGAGGTAGTTGGTTGTTGGGTATTAAGATCAGAACCATAAAACCTTTTCAAAAGCAATCAAAGTGTTTGATATAAATCAAAACTTTTTGACACTTTGAAAGTTTCACTTTTAAGAATTACTCCCCCTACATATGTGACTCATAATTTTGAAAGGTTTTTCATACATGAAGGAAATAGTTTCGCACTTGAGTCAAATACGATCACATTTTAATCCAATTTTCTCTCCATAAAAAATAGCATACCATATGATATTTTTGACATCAATGGATTAAAATAGCTATATGAGTTTTTGAAAGTACATGGGAGAAAACGGATATTGCATGATTATTATTTGAAACATTTGTGAATGTTTTAAACAAATTTGAAAAACTAGTTGTGTCAAAGTATGTCGTCATCTTAAACGGATGGTCACTAAGTCACTCACTCCTCATTCTGTTCATTGCAAAAAACGGTCGAAACGAGACATGACTTAGATCATTGGAACGCTTGTCGATATATACACACTTGACCAAAACTATTTTTGATATCGTTTATTGTTCATTTATTTAAAAACGTTTTCGTTTATACTCTCCCTCAATAATATAACACTTCACTTTGAATGACACCACAATTATATTGAGGGATAGAGTGAGTGTTGAGTACATTATTTTTGAAAGATTGTGAATTATTTTTGAAAAATTCTTGAAAAATAATGCTCAAACACTACTTGTTTTGAAAAACTCCCCCTCAAAAATAGATAAATAAAATGATTTAGCGAGGAAAGGAGTGTTGAACACATAATTTTGAAAGATTTAAAAAAATCTTTTTGACAAACTCCTGAAAAATTGTGTTTAGCATTTTTAAAACTTTTTTCTTGAGCTCAAGATTTTGAATATCTTAATGAATTAGCTCAAGTCTAAGAAGTTGTAAGCTTCCCGTTGTGAAGATAAATGTACAAAAATGTATATTTTCCTTTATTTGAAGAACGAGTCCTAAGCTGATATTTGCTTAGAAGTCGTATGTCCCGAACAAACTTTTGAAAGAATTTTTGATTAAAAATTGCTCAGGACAAAGACGATTTCTCTCCTTTCGAAAATAAAATGCACTTATGAGTACACTTTCCTTTTATTTGAGAATCGGGTTGTTATCTGATATTTAATAACAAACCATTGACTTAAGCTACAAAACTTTGAATCTTTTGTTTGAATAGCGAAAGATCAAAAAGATTTCTCTTTTCGTTGTTAAGGATAAATGCACTCAAGCGTACATTTTCCTTTTATTTGAAGATCGGGTTGATATCTGTCATTTAATATCAAACCATTGTGACATCGAATTAGACAACAACCTTTGGAACCCATTTAAGCACGGTGCTAACGGGTTTGCCAAGTTTTGAAAACCAATTTAAAGTTGTGTCAAGTCGATGTAAAGATGTTGAGTTCCAATGAGGGCTTGAAACCGGTGTTTCATTTAAAAACAACTCTCGTGGAATCAACGGAGATTTAAAATTCTTTTTAATTTTCCATTGACTATTGAAACTCGGTATTTTTTGAGGAGTTTTAAGTCTTTTTGATGAAGAAGATTTTCATTTGTTATTAACATTTGGTGTAACGTTCTGAAAATTCATTTTTGAACCATTTAAAAATCTTCCACTGTTTTTGTTTTGTAAAGCATAGTCATTCTTGTATTGCATCGAAAGCATTTCTGTTTTGTATATTTCAAAGAGTTTGAACGACTTTCCTTTGGTCTTCACACTTGTTTTACCGGTGTAAAATAAGAGTTTGATGTTTCAAAAGATTGATTCTTTGCATTTGAAGCACTTGTCTTAAAACCCTTTTGAGGAGTAGATGTTTCAAACGTTTGAGATTTCTTAGAAAACTTCCTACCTTTTTGCAAAGAATAGGTTGTAAACTGAGAAACCCTTTTCGAAAACGGTTTTGAGGATTCACCCGTGCGAACATTTTACGAAACACTTACTTTAGGTTTTGAAGATTTTGAAACATTGGTTTTCCTTTTTTTCCGGTTAAGAGAATCAAACTTTACTTTTAAAGCATTATATGAAGTTCTCAACTCATGGTATTCTCTTTGACAAGAACGAAGATCTTGTGATGCCAATATTGATTCTAAAAACGCAATTTGTTTCAAAAGCTGATCTTTTTTATTTTTATGCAAAGACTGTGTAGTGACTGGTTTTGACAAATCCTTTTGCACAACAACTTTGGGAGCAAGCCATGATTTTAAAATTTGAGAGTTTATCAGCAGGTGGTTTTCCTAAAATTAAAGGTTTATCAAACTTAGTTTCTACAGACTTCCCATTCAGATTTTTCAATTGAGCTCTCAAATGATTATTTTTCTTCAAAAATTGATCATTTTCAGCTTTAGAATCATCAATTTTACGAGCTAATTGTCATTCGAGAACAACTTTTGTATTTTTAAGTTTCTCAAAATACGCTTCGAATTTAGCTATTATGTTCGACAATTCAAGCTTGACATCATCAAAATCTTTTGTCTTTTGAGCAATGATATTTTCGAGATGAGTAACCTTTGATCCAAAATCAGAGTTTTCTTTATCGAAATCAGTTATTTTCCCTGTTGTTACCCTTTTTACTTCATCAGCCAAAAGCATTATCAAGATTATCAATTTTCATCAACAAATCAGAATTTTCTTTTGTTTGTTTTGCTAAAGTATTTTCCAGCTCAACAATCTTCATTTGAAAAACACATGTTTCGCTTTCAAAAAGATTCTTTTTCTCCTCCGATTCTTTTTCAAGATCAGAAATATTACAATCAACATTTAAACTTGAAAAGGAATCAAATTGATTTTTTTAATAATTCAATCTTTGCATTCTCAAAATCTTTTGTTTGTTGAGCGATGATTTTTTCGAGATGAGTAATCTTTGACACAAAAACACGTTTTTCTTCTTCGAAAGTTGTCATTCTCTCCGTTGTTGCCCTTTTTAATTCAAAAGCAAAAGCACATTCAAGATTATCAATTTTCATTAACAAATCGGAATTTTATTTTGTTCGTTTTGCTAAAGCTTTTTCGAGCTCAACAATTTTCTCCCCATACCTGAGCATGAACATAGCATATCTTTCGAATCCATTTTTCCGATTTATCACAAAAATAAGCACAAATGATATCACAAAATGAACACAAAAATTATTTAACACAATTAAGATCCAACACGAACTCAAAAGTTCAATTCAAAATATCAATCTCTTTCTCAAAAATTATTCCCGCAATTAAAAATGTTGACAAAAAATTATACGAACAATAAAATCACAAAAAAAAATTCAACCTTGACAATCACCTTGTATTACTTTCAAAATACATGTGACTAAAATTTACCCTTGACAAGTTGATGCACTTACTATGTATTATTACGTCAAAGAAGCCCGAAAGAGATCACTGGCCTAATTTTTCACATAATACCCGACCCTAACATTAAGCAACCCTAGCTATAAAGTAACACACCTCAAACCCTAGACTCATATATTTGTCATTATAAAGACATGGTTTCTCCTTTTGAGCTTTCTTGAGGTACAAAAGAAAACTACTTTTGCCCAGACGAGTATAATACGAACTCGGTTTAGGAGTTAGCATATGCATGGTTTGAACAGATTGACCGGTTTGATAAATAATGTTGTTTAAAAACTTTACTTGGTTTTCCAAGGCATTCAATTTATCAATGTCTTTGTTTTCTTGATCTTTAAAATCCTTTTTCGTTTGTTCTTTTTCCTTTAACATTTGAGAAATCTTACTTTCATGTGAAGAGATTTGGTTTACAAGCTTGGCATTTTCTTCTTTAACACAAAAAGTTGTATATGATTGAATTTTTGAAAATTCATTATGTAGTCGTTTAGTTTCTTCTGATAAACCAAGGGCTTTTGCACATTTAAGTTCAGCTTCTTTGTCTTTGTGATTGGTTTGGAAAATTTTGTACTTCTCAAGCTCACTTTTGCAATAAGAGAAATCTTGTTTGCTTATCTTAAGATCTTGTATGTTTTTTACAAGATCTTGTTTACTTTTATCAAGCTCATGAGTGAGAGACGTGTTTGCTTTCTTTAATTGTTTTTGTGACTTTTTGTTCTCATCAAGATCTAATTTGAAATTAGCAATTAAAGAGGCAAGCAACACACATTCATTCTCAGGTTCATCAACATTTTGGTCAGTCGTCCCTTCATTATCACACATATACGATGAATCAGGAATGACATTGCTATCAACCGTTTCCACCACATATGTGTCATTAATGGATTCAGGTTGCTCAAAATGCTGTCTTTCATTGGCAAACACATTATAGTCATCGTCTGATTGTACCTTTTCTAATGACTCAGCATCATAGGTAGGTCATGAGTCTACAGTTAGAACCTCCTGGATCTTTGCCATGTACATGTAATGTGCTTCCAATTCTTGTTTATCTGGCTCATCATCAGTGTCATGTAGCCATTTATCCTGCTCAGCACTTAATGAAACACCTTTTGATTCCTGCTTGCATAACATCATCTTCTCCTTGTGATACTCATAGTCTTTTTCCTGTTTTGGTTTCCTGTACTCCTTAGCAAAAATATCCATACTCCTTGCAATTAAAATACTGTATCCCAGTCTTTTGAACTACCTGATTACCTACAGTTTCCCTAGCCTCAGCAACTGTCACTGTCCTCTGATTTCCAAACTGCCTAGTTTTTCTGTCATTCCAAGATCTTGGAGAAGTATCCACTGTCTTATTCCTGGTGTTTGATGAAGTTTTGAGGTTATTGTTGGTAGGTTTGTAGATGTTTATGATGTACTTTACAATGAGTGCTAATTTTTTTTGCATATCCTTATCTCTTTGAGCCTTTTTTAGGATCACTGTTTTCTTCAGATGCAGACTCATATGAAGGTGTAATTGGTTTAGCAATCTCTTTGCCTTTGTTTCTGGTAGTTGCATAAGAACTGGTTGATGTTGTGTGTCTTGAGGATGATGTATGAGTTTTGTGAGGTTTTGGTGCTTGATAGTAAGTATCCGGAGAGTAAGTGTTTGGATAATGTTGAGAAGCAGCAACAAGTGCGAGTGGGTTGGCATTTCTGGCAATCTTTACAACACGGATTTCATTAACTTCATTTTGATGTTGCTTCAGAATGTCAAAGAGTGTATGTATGAAACAGTGTCTAGGTCTTTTTGTTGCTTGACAATCGTGACAAATCTTGACGATTCTTGTTGAAGTTGTTGTAGAAACTGAACATTTAGTTTTATGGTGTCAACCATCAGCTTGTTCCTTACCATTTCATTCATTATTTTGTAGAATATTGAGTAGTAAGACTCAATTGATTCCCCGCCCCTTGATGTAAACTTACCAAACTCTCAAAATAACTTTGTCTTAACATCTTGCTTGTTAATTGACTCTCCTTGTTGCAAACGTTCAATAGCAAGCCACATTTCTCTAGCAGTTGAACATGCATCCACTGTTGAGTATATGTCATCACCAATTTCATTGAGTATCATATGAATTGCTTTAGCTTAAGCATCAATTAGTTGTTTGATCACTGGACTGGTATTGGTATAAGTTTCTTTTTTAACTCTTCGTGTTCAGTTAATTTGTAAGGACCTTGTTGAATGCAATGCCTGAGTTGATCTTTGTTAGCTTTCATGTCAACGTATCTCATGAACCGAGAGCTCTATTGTGCATAGTGACCCGGAGCAAGAATTGGAGGATGTTCTCTAGAGCCAACCGCCATTATGTCATTGTGCATCTGACTGTTGTTTGATGGAGTAGTCATGATGAATTGTATGTTTGGATATTGGATCTTAAGTAGATAGAGTGATGTGTTGTTTTTTTCTTGTTGTTGAATTCCGACATGGTTTTGATTGCTTGATAACCTTATGTTTATGAAGTACAAACAAAGAAACATATAAGACATTAAGTGTTTAAAGTTAACAAGTTAACAATCGTTACCACTTTGAACAACTTAGATGCAAAAAGGTTGGATCATTAAGGTTTGATATGACTTTTGATTACAAATGAACGCTCGATATATCTTGAAAATCTTGTTGTGTTTAATGATTGTTGTTGTGAGTCATAAAGTTTGGATCTTTCTTGGATTAGGCAAACGTCTTTAAATCATAAGAGTTATTCCTCAAGTTCCTAAATCACAAAATTTATTCCTCAAAATCTAAATTACAAAATCTTAAATCACAAATTCTTAAATCACAAATTCCTAAATCACAAATCTTAAATCACAACTTTTTTGAAAAATTTCGGCAACATAACGTTTAAATCACAATCTACAAAAACCGCATGATTAATATTTCAAATCGCATAGATATACCGCCAAGTCTTTTAAACCGAAAGATTTTGATTTTGCTAGATTTGTTAAATCGCAAATGTATTTCGCAAATAATTAAACCAAAAAATTCTTTCCTCGATCTAAACCGCAATGTTAAATCGCAAGGATATAATTCGCACATTTTTGTTTCGCAAAATATTATTTCACAAAATCTTAAACCGCAAATTTTTTTCCTCGATCTAAACCGCAATATTAAATCACAAGTTTCATATCGAAAGAATTTATTTCGCAAGTTCGTATTTTGCAAAATGTTAAGTTACCCAACCTTGCACAATCCGCGCGATTGGTTAGATCGGTTAGATTAATTGTGTAACCCCTTTTCGATCCATAAGATATAGCAAAGAGTAAAGCGCAAACCTTTTTTAATCAAAAACTAAATCGCGAAAAAATAAAAAGTTAAATCAAAAAATAAAATTTATAAAATCTAAATCGCAAAAATTAAAAATCTAAAGCGCAAAATATATAAAAAGCTAATCCGTTTTTTTCGTATTTCGATTTTTGAAATTTTTCTTAAAACACAAATTACCAAGATTGTTAAAACTAGGGATGGCAAAAGCACCTGAAACTGACGGGGAAAACCAAAACCCGAACCGGTTAGGTCCGGTTCGGGGGCGGGTTGGCGGGTTTAGATGCGGGTTTGGGTATTGATAAAAAATTTAGCCGGGTACGGATTCGGTGGCGGGTTTTATTAATACCCGCCCCGATTACCCGTACCCGTACCCATATCCGTTTACCCGAATTTGTACCCGCTTTATTGCTATTATAATTATATAGAGTATATATATTATATATAATTTCTTCCATTGTATTTTTTATATAAAGATCTCTAATATCTAACGCATTTGGATGTTGTACATGAATTATTCGAAAGCGTTAAATCGTTTGATACGGTATTTGTTTTCTTTAAGTTTTAAAAAATTTGAACATATTAGGGTGTTAAGCTTTATTTTGTGGGTGGGTTTTAGTGTGACTTAATCTTGATACTCGCCATTTTATCCTTAAAATATTTAATTGGGGATACTCGATACTCGCGGGGAAATCCGAAAAACCAATGGATAATATTAACCGGGTATCTAACGCGTAATGGGGCATGTACGAGTGTGGATATTATAAACGGGCTCGGGTACGGGTACACTGAAACCCGCCTCGAACCCGCCCCGTTACCATCCCTAGTTAATACGCTTTCTGAAAAACTTTTAAACCGCTTTTTATATATCGCAAATGCAAACTGATAAGTAAACCGCAAAAAGAAAATTGTCTCAATATTTTTAACCAATAGAATTTGAGCGCAAGAATGAATGTTTACAACTTTACATATTAACGAAAAAGCCACTCACTCACGTATAATTACTTATAAATCGCTACAGTTCTGGTTCATAAATCGGAAGTGATCAAACTTTTTCATAAATCGCTTTTTTTAAACCAAAACCGCTTTTTACAAAAAAATTAAATCACGTTAAAAAAAACCTTTTTAAGCTACGAATAAACCACAAAAAAACACAACAAACACTAATCCACCCGAGACGATTGATATCAATTTTTATCCCAATATATGACTATATGTTATCACGATCCAAACACACACAATGGTAGAAAATAGAGAGAAGATACAGAGAGAAAATAGAGAAAAAGAAAGGTGGAAGGAAGAAATTATATTTCTTACCAAATGAACAATACCAACCAACACCCTCCTAACATGCAAGGAGGGTGGTATATATAGGCTCGCCATAAGGAGGGTGCCGCCTAGGGTTATGAGATGGACCAGGCTTGGCTTATGTTGGGCTTTAGCCCGAAACATGAACAATATTAGCTTAAAGTCTAAGTCCGTGAAACCCGACTATCATATTACAACAATTACAAAGTTACTTAAACGTAAAGACTCGACTAAATATATAATGACTTTTACTTCTATTGTTTGACTCAATATTTTGAGGCTAACATTACGGCAAGATTTGCCTTATACCGACAACTTGGAATAGATATAAACAACGACTGCTAGTGACAAAAACAAGTTTTAGGCGTGTTTAAGGTATCTCCGGAAAGATTTGCAGGTTTTCAATAAGTTTGACAACAGCCGTTGACCGGTTTTGTTTGACCGATTTGTAAAAATCGAAAAGGTTGGTGGTCGATTAGCTAGACTTTTTTTTGCGACACTAAACCAAAATACACACGTAAAAATGTCCATGTAACTTTGTTTGTGACTAGGGACTTTCTAGTTTACCAAAGAGATACATAAGATGTTCAAAAGAAATCCTAAGGCTTCCAAATCTTGAAGATTTCTGTACAATTTGATACTAAAATGAAATATATCTTAGCTGGAATCACTATATGCCAATGTGATTTTTGTTGTTTTAAAAGAAGAAAAGGACCATAGAACATGCATCCTATGATTCATATTCGGATACGATGCCATTTCGGTAATAACAACATTAATGTGTGACAAAATTATTTAAGACACCACCAAACTACAATCCAAATATGTTGGAAACCCTAACTTACCATAAATAGGGATAACAACTTTTCATAGTTACCATGTTGTGATTTTTACATACATACTAGTCAATCGATCTGATACGCCAAGCCACCAAACATAGATCATATTGTTCCTACACGACAAATACTAGGGACTAAATTTTACTCAAGCTCAACTAAGTCGATATGCTATACATTGTTTGAAAGCATTAGGAGGATAAGTCATATTCATAAAAACTCGCCTCAAATTATTATATAAACTTAATATATAATGAACTGAGTTATGATCAAGCTAATATATCGAAGTTTCTAACGTGCATGTTTTTCATCTCTTAAGTACAAAGAAATATATCATATTTGACCAGGAATAGTATATACGGCCAGGGGCGGATTTAGAGGGTTCTCATATTTCACATAAATTCGATGAATGTTCGTTGCCTAGTGTAAATATTAATAAAAAATCATGATTTTTAAGAAATGAACATGTTTTCGGAAATTTGTGTCACATAAATACATGTCTTGTTTACCTAGAGTATCCTCAATGCAAAGTCTTTAAATACTTGATGCATTTAATGCATAAGATATTTAATAACCAAAGCTTTTTACAAAGACTTAAATTTACCAAATCTATACTAATATATAATGTAGAGAAAGTCTTAAAAAATTTAAGGCTAAAAAACATCTTATATAGTATAAGATTGAGTTTTCTTCATTTATTAGGAGTCTTAATGACTTCAATTCTTAAACTCAATAAACTCAATTATGCAAACTCAATCATTCTAAACTGCACAAAAAGAAAACAACGTATTATGGCATTAGTGCAATAACGGATCATGTTGCCTGCATAAATTTCATTCATACCATTTAAATAAAGCCCACGTCCATTGGAGTTCTTATACCTTAAATATTCCTATGTCTGTTTCAAAGTTCAAATCTATAAGTACAAAATCCTTCCAATTTCTTCTTCGTATTCGATTCGCATTTCCATGTTCAGGCCATTCTCTCTTTAATGTAATTTTATCTTCTTCTTCGTTTATATGTGGTTGTATAATGGCATTACTCTTCTTCTTATGCGAACTTTTTTTAAACAGTTTCTTTTGGGTTTGTGTGCTTTTACAGGAGTAAATTTATAAAGCAAGTAAGTTAATACAAGATGTGAATTTCATGATTAGCTTTTATGTTATTATTTATGATATTATCTTTTTTTTGAGCTTGCAGTGAACATCTTATGTCTATTCGTGATAATAATCGTCAAATAAGTGAACATGGGGTTCAACGTCTACATAGTGAAACATTTGCAGAATGGTTTCAAGACCATGTAAGTAATAATATTTTATTGTGTTTCGTTTTAACAAATCCGGTTACATAATTAATTTAAAAAGTTTTAACACATCTTGCCTTTATTTAGATTGAGAAGCTGCATATGACACGAGATCAAAGAATCACAGAAGAACTAAGGGCCTTGGCAAGTGGTTCTGCTGAGGTTGTGAAAAATTATAAAGGATTTATCATTAATGGTTTTAGATTTCAAATAAAAGAGCTTGAAAGTAAAACAAAAACACAAAATACTGGAGTAATAATTGAGGCCATGACAAACAGCTTCCCGAGTTCCAGATATAACAACCCTATCATGGGAGATGTAACATACTATGGGGTTATAAATGACATCATTGAGTTGGAATATTCAGCTGACAAAAAAGTAGTGTTGTTATGTGATTGGATCTCAAATGGTTGAGTGAAGAAAGAAGAAGAGAATGGGTTTACTCTACTGAAGTTTTTCTTCAAAGAGGAAGGAAGAAGAGGGCATCTCTTCATACGCAAGACTATCTCTATCCACAAATAAAAGGTGATTCTTTTTAAATTATGTTTAATGTGGTATCCTTATAAAATTGTTTTTAATTATATTTATTCTGTTGAATTTGTTTCCAGATAATTATAATAAATAGAGTAT